>JACEOJ010000140.1:662456-918591 GCA_013761285.1 Campoletis sonorensis
ATTTTTACCTCTTTCGAAATGTAGCCACGAATATCGTGGCCCATGTAGAAGGCTACGCGTTGCAGTCCAAAAATGGATTTTAGTCGTGTTTTCGGGTCAATCTGAAGGAGCCTTCGCAAGAGATCCTTCGCAGCATCCGAGATATCCGTGTTATTTGGTAAAATGACAGCATCCCTAACCTTCGATGGTCCATCTGTTTCGAGGTCAAGCAATTTCGACGTTTCCTGCGGATACTGAATTTCATTCGAGTCTAAGTACGAAGATAGTCGCGTTCGTAATAAAAATAGTATGCGCGATGCTGCGTTTCTGCGTATGTGAGATATGAGGATATCGTACGTTAGCGCAAGCGCCGGACAAGGCACCGACGGGTACCATCCATTACGACAAAGCTTTACTACGCATAAATACTTCTTTCTTTATCCCCTCACATATTAATTATAAATTATGCCGAGTGCCAGTTCATATTCCGAGTATGCAAATAGGAGCGCGTCGATGGATAACGCGCGGAGAACCTTGCGCGTAGATCCAAAAGATCGGGGCGAGGAAGAGAGAGAGAACGGAGGTACGGAAACTGGATTGTATTTTCTGTGTCGCTCGAGGAGAAGTTCGTATAGAGTCTGAGATGGATTACAGACGTGAATTTATGCATAATCTTGGCGATGTGTATTTTTTATCTCTCTCATGCTTGGTCTTTAAAAAAAGATACAAATTCGGGAGAAATCCGTGTCACGGTCTCGACTCGTCTTACGTATTACATTGAGAATAATTCATTTTCAACGACACGCAAGCATTCATGTGATATCATCAATGATAATAAAGATAGATAAATAATAAAATTTAATAAATAAATGTTAAAAGTATATAAATAATAAGTTTGTATGAATCCTAGGTCGGCTCCTGTCTGATCACGGAACGAGTAAATGGAAAAAAATGTTAGCCGCGAGGAGGAGACGATCGTTAATGTCGTGTGAGTGGCGGAGAGAGAAAGAGCCGCTGTCGCTATACAAGACCGGTAGGGTCAACGGCCACTCACGACCCTCGATCTATGCACGCGGTAGCCAAGACTTTAGACGAAGAAAAATAGAACGAGGAGGGCGACTTTTTCTTTTATTTACGTTTATCTTGTCAAATTTTCATCGATGACATATTAAATTTAGCGAACTATTGAGTGAAAGAAAAATTGAAAATAATTGACCGAGATCTTGACCGTTAGCACGCGGCTGGCATGTCGTAAAACCAAACGTGATTTGTATTAAAAATGACTCAGTATAAACGAATGTCATTTTCAGCAATGATTGGCCCTGAAATAAGTCTTCCTCATTTACCAAACGTAAATTCCTTGGAATATATATATATATATTGTCTGGAGTATTTCACGGTCCATTCAGCTGACATTTTTTCAAATCTTTTCATTAATGCGATTCATTAGCTCCGAGCATTCGTCCGAAATGACACAAAGAAGTCGAAGGGACGTTTGCTCAATGTATTTGTCGGACGAAGAGTCCGAGGTTGGAGGTTCGCGGTGCCTCGGGACTATTTGCTGAGCAAACCAAAGCTGGAAAAGGTTTCTACTACTCGCTGTTTTACTTCTCACTGTCTATATACGCGATCTCGCGTTGGTCAGCTTCAAGAAGCGATTGCAACGTCACACTATTGAGTTTTTCTTCTTATGCACCGAGTGCGCGCGGTATAGTCCTGCGGTCTTCATACTCGGCAAGTATGATCGAGCTTGTGCGACTAACCCTGAAGGGCTACTAACCCTGAGATAGTCGGGTCATCGAGGGCCGCGGGAGAATCCGTTCGCTTCTTTCTCTCTCTTTCTCTCTCACTCTCTTGTTTCACCGACACGAAGGATTTGCGGATAAGTGGATACGTGAGAGGACGATTATCTCTTTCTCTCTCTACGACTATGTTCACTGCCACACAGTTGCGGTGGTAGTGAGTTCGAGACTGTAGAGTGAGTGAGAGAGAGCGAGAGAGAGAGAGAGAGAGAGAGGAGAGAGATAAAAAGATATAGATACCCGTCGAATATACAGCAAGAGAGCGGATGTCACGGAATGCCAGGAGAAGGAAGCCATCGAGATAGACACGAATACGATTTTCTCGTTCGTACGTAGGATTTGTCGAGTTTGCCAATGTATATAAACGTACCTGAGCCTCCGGTTGCTACACCGGAGAGCCTAGTGCGCCTCTCACATACGACCTAGCCGCAAAATCCAGAAGCAACGCATCCTCGAGACGATGAATCTTTATTCCAAACGCGTCACGGACTTGTTGCTTTCCCGTGTGTGGGTGCGATGCAAACGTGACGCCTGTTTAATCTAGGTATATATTTTCGTACGACCGTGAAAAGATGCTCAAGATTAGTCGCTCGAATACTCCGAGACGAGAGGGGAATCGCGAGAAGACAAAGAAATAAATTAAAAAATAGCACCAAGTAAATAAATAAAAGAAAGATTTCGAGAGAGAGAGAGAGAGAGAGAGGGAGAGAAAAAGTCGAAAAGCAAATGGTCGGTTGTGTACAGTTGAAAAATGTGCGCCGGACATAAACTCTCTTCGGGGCAACATTAAATGAGAATCGCGCGGGGGGAGGAATACACGAGTAGACTTTGGAGGGAAGTCGTTGGGAGCCGGTCGCTGCGCTTTGCGCAGCGTCTGGTTATGTGTGCTCGTAACTGGTGTACATCCTCGGCGATCGGCGCCAGGAATAATCATCGAGACACGACTAGTTCGTATCAGAGGTCCTCATCCTCCTGAGTGTGTAATCTTTATAACGCGGCGAGGAGGCAACTTGAAATCTATTTATAAACCAACCGAGGCCCCGCATGTAAGATGCGTTGAACATGGGCCCTCGGTATATAGATAAGGATAGCTCATCGCTCGTCTCTGACAACGCTCTTGCTTCTGCAGTTGATGATGATAATGATGATGATGATAGTCGATGATTGCCTTCTCGGACATTAACAAAGATTCGCTAGAGTTTTACTAGGCCTCTCTCTCTCTTTCTTCCCCTCTCTTTTTAAACCTGTAGAAATGTTCGTGTTTCTTAAACACGAGGCATGCTCTTACAAAAGAACAAGAAGGGTAAGATGGTGCAAAAGGAGGAGAAGCAGAAGAAGAAGAAGAAGAAGAAGAAGAAGCTGCCTGCAGTGGACTCGGCAGGATACTCTCGCACGCAGCGTAAATAATAGCCTGAAACTATAAATAGAAGGGATCGGAGAAGAAGAAGAAGAAGAAGAAGGAGAAGAAGAAGCGTGAGCCGCGGAAGGAGCCAAAAGTGGCGGTTGTAATACCTCCAAGAGTGTGTACGTCTGTGTATGTGCATCGAATGTTCTCGTTCGATCTTTTCCTAGCAGGCATTTACTCCTGTGTTTGTTAAACTCGTTGATTTTTTTGGATAAGTTCTTCTCGGGTGATTGGAGAACGAGACTGGGCCGATTATATACACGGCCGGTGTAAAATCTTTCCGGCAAAGGAAGTAACGCGAGGATGCGATGTTGTCGCGATGGACACGCGGCCAATAGATGGTACGAATGAAAAAATGACGAAGCAGATGCGATGGAAGAGAAGAAGAAAAACAATAACAAGATACGGAGGATCTTGGAGAACACTATACCACTCCATATAGATTGACCGAACTGTGGTGTGGAGTATTATCAGAATGTAATGGTAGTGGTTGGGGCTGCGGTAACCAAGTTCGATTATATTCAAGTCTCTCTTTTCTTCTCGAGTATATATGACTATTGCACGTTGTCTCGGCATGCTCGAAGCCGATTGAGGCAACGCGACTCGTGGCTGGTTTGCCTTGCGAAGGCTTTCTTACGTCCTGCTGCTTGGTGGATGCCGGTGATCCTACACGTCGGCATCTTGACCGGTGCAGCGGCCTCTCTCTCTCTCTCTCTCTCTTTCTCTCTTTATCTCGCTCCATCTTTCCTCTTACTCCGACCTGCCGCTATTCCGATTATGTGGCACGATCGAATAAACCCGATAAACTCGGTGCTAATGACACTCTTTATGTAATCCCAAAAGCTCGCGGATTATACACCCGTTTCTTCGACGTTTTTTTGGCAAATATGAATAAGATTGATCAACCTCTTTCCTCTTCTTTGCTATCACATCCTATATGAATACGTATATATATATATATATATATGTATGTCATTGTGGCACTTGCTATTTATATACACGTGCTACGTACTTAAGAAGACGAGTCTTTTCTGCCGTTCGTTAGCAAAGTCATCATTACATACTCTTCTTTCTTATTTTCTATCCTGCATCTTGATGTTCCGGTTGCGAGCTCGTTGATTCGTGCTCAGTCTATTTATATCTGGAAAAGGCTCGAAAAACGTTCAAGATGCAAGCTGTTGCAACGAGTTTAAACTCTCTCTCTCTCTCTCTCTCTCTCTCTCTCCCTCTCTTTCTCTATCTCTCTCCCTTTTCCTTTTTCCCTCTCGGGGGACACAGAAAAGGAGTAGAGACTGTGGAACAAAACGAAGCGAATGCGATCTTTCCCCACGAGAGAAACACGAGAAGATTTCTTCTAGAAAACCCCGGGGTGCTTTTCTACGGCCTCGTCAAATTGCCCCTCCGCTCTACACATGGTCTTTGTGGGAAAACTGTAGTAGCGAGTGATGTGGGAGAGAATAACACAAAGAAATTCATGTATGTTTATAAAAAATAAGAAGAGTCTGATGAAATATGGATAGAACCAGCTTTGACAATTGAGAAAAAACATCTATCCCGTATGAACCCGCGTCTCTGCCTTTCCCCCTCCCCCCTCCCCCCAACCCCGTCAAAGTCACACTCTTCGAAGGAACCAACAACGAGAGCCCTCTTGGATATATACAGATAAAAATCTCGCCCCACCGCCACAGCCGTTGGCATCGGTATAACCAATTCTCTCCCTTTCGAAACTGAATGTTTATTTTTTCGGTTTTCGTTTTTTCGTCTACCAGCTTTTCGTATCTGAATCGTTGTGTTATATACAGGGCCCCCGTATATCATCGTGTTTCGTGAGCCTCGAGGCAAAACAAGTTATCGCGGGCGCTTAGGACGAGGATTTTTCGGTAGAAGCTGTTCGGACATTTGGTCCGGAGTAGGGTATATACGTATCTAAAGAGGGCCCTAAAACTCGTTGCAGCATGGAAAGACACGTCTGGCCAAAGTCCATAAGAGGAGATTAATGAAACAGAAAACTCCGACTTTTTGATTCAAATCCGTTGACCGAGCGGAGATAACGAGAAAAAAGTAAATAAAAAAAATGCTCATCTCTATAGGGAGAAGGCGATATTAAACCTTTCGAAATGGACGTTTAGAAACGTGTCCCTTTCCTTTATTCGTTGTGCTATTCGGACAAGTTTGCCTCTTCTTCGATTATACCCAGGACTTCGATCAAGCAGCAATCGTTTCCCTTTCGATCTTCTGTGTCCATGTGTATATTTTTTGTTTGTTTGTTTGTTTTTTTTTATTCATTTCAACCGCATCACTCTTTCTCTCTTTCTTCGAGGGACAAGAGTATTCTCGGATTCTGCGATTACTTCTATCCCGTATATGGAATTTCTCGTCAACGTCAACATCTTTGTGCAGGGACGAGACTCATCTGTGCAAAAACTTCAAACCCGCTCTTCTCTCTCTCTCTCTCTCTCTCTCTCTCGCTCTCTCTCTTCCTCGATGGAAGTGAACGACTTAGCACACATACGATAAAGAGTAGTATCTTCAGCAAGTTTTGTCGATAAGTTTGTAGTAATTATGTGCAATGGGCTAGAACTATCGAAGCGAGAGATCGTGGAAATATACTGGTTCGTATATAAGGGGCGTAGAGATGCGTCTTAGCTACGCAGGAAATATTGTGGTCCCCTTCGTTAAAGCCTTCGAGAAGCGGAGAATATAGAAAGATAGGAAGAAAAAGCTCTCTCGTTAGAATCGAGGCTCGGATTTATGGTCCACGTATATGCTATGGGGACCTGATAGGTAGCCATAAAGAGAGAGAGAGAGGGAAAAAGGTTGATAACATCGTCGATAATAATAATAATAAATGATAATAATAATAATAATGATAATAATAACAACAATAATAGGCAGGGAGCAACGTCGAGGCCGAGACCCTGAAAGGCGATACGGTACATGAGTCGCTGCGTAGTTATTAAACGGAAAAGCGGACGGGAAGAGTAAAAAGAGAGAAAGAGAATGAAATTGCATCAGCTCTCTGATGATTCGTGGTAGCGAGAAACGACGAAGGAATAATTATGAGAATGTGGCATAAGTGCGGGAAATAACCTTGGCACTGTATCGATTCGGTATAGGCGCGAGCACAGTGACCGCGGAATCATGATCGCGCGGTATCGCGAAAGATCGCAAAAGCAAGCCCGCACGGAGAAAGACAAAAATAAAGACGCACGTGTGGAAAGGTTGTCTTGGGTTTTATTAGCGGTGAGAATGAGGCTGCGCTGTAGCCGCGATTGATCGGGCGAGTTAATAATTGACGAGCAAACGGAATAGAGCGAGCGAGAGCGTCTCCTCGGCTGAATGGGAGTTTGGTGTTATCCGAGTGCCTGGCGCCAACTCGCACGAGAGGCTACCGTTAATTCGCCCGCTAACCCGATCGCGATCCCTCTCTCACTAGCGTGTCGCCTTTTCGTTTTTTCTTCCCGGTTCGCGATCGATGCTCTCGATCTATATATATCTCAACGTATACATACACGCATTGGCTTCTAATTCAGGGAGCGTGTGACCAACTTGTCGATTCGAGGGAATCATCGGGATGTATACCGTTAACGATCGCCACGAGAAGGACTCGATCTAATATACAGAGCTGGAAACAAACGATTTTGTGCAACTTGGCTGATTAGCGATTCCGGACCGTTTTATCCGGGCTCTATCGCTCACAGCGCACCTTATTTTCCATCACTCGCGCGACGATACGTGGAGGACGTGCTCCGCCCAACGATTCCATACGAATCGTCACAAACGTATAGAAGATTTAAAAAAAAAAAAAAAAAAAACACACACAGGAGAAAAAAAAACACGGGCATAACCGCGGGAATATGAGAGGAACGCGCGATCGTATAGCGCAACTCGGATGATAGATATAATGGTCGGGCGACGCGGCGACGACGATAGCCTTGCCCCTCCCTCGCTTCTCATCCGCAGGGCCCCATTATTCAATTGAATTCAATGCTAAGCCAACCATTAGGAGGAAATTGACTCGGAGAACTTTCTTTCTTTGGGTCGTTCGAAACTCGCGTCTCTTTGCCTCTTTCTCGGGGCTATCCAACATCCCTCTTCTCTTCTCTTCACTTCACTGTATCTCATATCCGTAGCTCTTTGATGATTATTTTCTACTCGTACGTAGATATTAAAAAGGCAAAATCCCCATGCTCTGGGATAGCTCAGTCGTAGGAATATTCCTACGACTGTTCCTACAGTGACAGGGAGAGTTCAAGATTTGTTTACTCAAGATGAGTCAACAAAATTCGAGTCGGTTAACGTACGACGCTGCCACCAGCCGTCCATTCACGCGACTAGTTGACATTGTCAACGTTCTTTTATCATCTAAGAAATTTCTCCAAGAGTTCTTATCCTTTCGCTATTATCTTTCCATATACCCTCTGCGAAAACAAAACGACTGTCTTCCATTTCACGATCAACGTCAAACAGTGTACAGAGCCCACAACGAGATCGCTTGCGATTCGTTCATGTGACATTGAAATCGAACATTGCCAATGCGTAGCGGATACGGAATTATTCTTCCGTGTGACTAATGAAAAATAAAAATGTATCGTTCGGCTCGATAAGAGTTTATCGCGTTGAGAAAGACCCCTCGGGGCGATCCAACATCCCTCTCTCTCTCTCTCTCTCTCTCTCTCTCTCTCTCTCTACTCCACTGTATATCTCATCCTTAGCATTTTGATGATTATTTTTTACTTGTACGTAGATTTTCAAAGGGCAAAATCACCGCTCTTTGGGATAGCGTGGATAACATACCTAGGAATATTCCAATACGACTGTTTACTTGTTTACTTGAGACCAATGGACGAAATTCGAGTCGGTTCACGTACGATTCCGCGACCACCCGGACGATTCCGACTGACATCGTCACCGCTTTTTTCCCGTCTATCCAAGTTCTCGAAGAGTTCTTATCATTTCACCATTATCTTTCGGACCTTCTGAAAGTACACCGCGACTACCACCTATTTTACGATCAACGTCAAACAGAGTATAGAGAAGTCCACGTCGAGAGCGCGTGCGATTCGTTCATCTGACATTGAAATCGAACATGGCCAATGCGTCGCGCATACGGAATTATTCTTCCGTGTGACTAATGAAAAATAAAAATGTATCGTTCGTCTCGACAAGAGTTTATCGCGTTGAGAACGGCCCCGAATTGCTTCCGCCCGTCGAGTTCCAATATTTCCATCACACGAGGCTTGCGTATAACTTTTTGATGGACCAACGCTGTTGTATTTCAGATATACAGACAGCTCTTAAAAATTATTCAACGTATTCCCGACACGGGCGAATTCTTAATTGGAGGCGTTAAGTGGTAAACACAAGAATTTTTAGCTTGTTAATTTCTCTCAGGTTCAAGGCCATGCAGGTTTATATTCGAGGAATATTTGCATTCGTCACTTAACGACTTGGTGCGTATTCTCGCAGTGACCATGGTGACGTGAGAAAAATAGGACAAATAGAAAAGAGCGTCGTGGCAAAAATGGAAAGGGATGCTTGTTGGAACTGTCGATCGAGAATGAAACTCTGATTCTTCGGGAGCTATGGTGGATCGATAGATATTAAGACGAGATCGAAGCGAAGGTTTCTTCTTCTCCGTTTTCGGTCGCATTCTTCTTATACGGCATAATCGCCGTAGCTATTTACAGAGATAGAGCTTACAGTGCGCGATCTGAGTCGCAGTCGTCGAGGTTTTATTATATTTCTCATTGGTCGTTCGCCAGGAGAGAAAGAAAGAGAAATGAGGGAATATAGTCTCTTGGTTGCGGCAAAGGGAGTATACACTACACGAGCCTACGTATAGCTCAACGATGCAGCATCCACAACGATTCAAGAGGGCAGGAGCAAGGGACGAAACGTACTGAAACGAGTTGCCGTGTTCAGGTTTTGCTCGCAAGAGATCGTTAAGATAATCGCCGCTATCCTCCTCCTAACTTTGCCTTAGGTGGACGCCAGAGGTGAGTATCCGCGCGTTCGCGCGAGCGCGAGGTACTCGCTCAACCCTCTCCAGAGCTCCGATGCTTCGAAACATTTCTCTCTTTATCTTCCTCTCTCTTTTTTATTCCCTCTTCGTCTCTTTACACACATACGCTCGAGCAAGGTTCGTAGCGAGCAACACTCGTCTCTCCCTCTTATTTCTATTTTTTTTTTTTTTTTCTTTCAATTTTTTCTTATTCCTTCCTTTTCATCGTCCTCTCGCGCATCTCGATCCTTCGAGGCAGCCCTAGAAGCAGCCCTCCTGGCAACTCACGACGCCCGATATACTCCGTGCACCGAAGCTTACGAACTACGCTTTTCAAAATCCGATTCATCAGTTTTGTTTTTTGGTTATTTTTTCTCCTTTTTTCAACGACAAGAAAAACTTTGAAAGGTGATTCTCTCGCGGACCAAAGATGCTGCTTATGAACATTATCGTTTTTTTCTAGAAACATTCGCATTATCCCCTCATCACCTTCGAATAAGAATATAACGCATCTGGTGGAAGTCGCAATTACCAAGCCAAGTCGTGGAA
Organism: Campoletis sonorensis; assembly: GCA_013761285.1. Classification (NCBI taxonomy): domain Eukaryota; kingdom Metazoa; phylum Arthropoda; class Insecta; order Hymenoptera; family Ichneumonidae; genus Campoletis; species Campoletis sonorensis. Next base: position 672,196 of record JACEOJ010000140.1, read on the forward strand.
GAAGCACCGCCGCAGTGAAACAGGATGGTGAGCAAAAGGACCTTGGGCTCCTTGCGAGATATCATGATAATGATTATGTCCACGTCGCCACCACCGCGCGATTCACGTTACAATCTCGCACAATACTATTATAATGTGCCAGGCACGAATTATATTGCGACTTATGCTTCTCTATTCACTCGAAATATACTCGAACGCGACATTATTCTCTGAAAATAGTTTTTTCCCCTTTAAGTCTCGAATATTTGAACCTGGCGACGTTAAGAGCGAAACTCTTTTAGAGCTCGTCATTGTACGCTCGTACAACGTTCGAAATAACAAGCATATGACAGTCCGGAGGGAACTGTGGCGATTTATTTGCGTCTCTTAAGGCCAATACCTCGAGTTAGGGGCGTCGAGTGTTACGAACGCTATGACGAGATTAAGGGTTTCGATAACAGTACGTAACAGCTTACGCATCGTTCTAGAAGATAGAAGAACTTCGAGAAAATTCGAATAGCTGCCTTCGTCGAGAATCGGTTGAATAAAAGGATAGAGAATTTGTGTTACGAGGCGCAACAACGAGTAGAATGTTGACGCTAAATAGGCGATTAATAGGCTAAATAGATGATTATTGGCACGTACAGAGTCGAATATTATTCAAAGCTCGTTATAATCGAGTGATAGATCTTCGAGTTGCGGTGCGTACCGCAGCGACCTCGGGTTCATGCTCTCGACTTCTTTGCAAGTAGAAGAAAAAAAAACAACAACAACAACAAATCACCCCGCGGATGTTGTTGAGCGAACGAAGCAAAAAGTCGAAAAAATTAAGAAATTTGGCACAGTCCTATGATTCACGTAGACCCCCACGCATTCACGAATTTCGTACAATTGGCGAGGATTGAAGAAACGCGTGACTTCTCGCGAGCGGTCAACCACGTATTCTTGCAATAACAAAGATAAAAAACGATGTTGATGAATATAAAACGGATGACGAATTTTGGTAAGAAAATATGTTATCACGGACAAGTGAGCTGGAACTTAATATCCGTACGCGCAATAATAATCGCGCGAGGAATAATGTTCGGGCGAGTTGGCGAGAAGATGCTTTCGCGGTGAAAAAAGGTGCTCGAAGAAGGATCGAGCCATCGGGAACGGAAGATAAGACGAGTGCAACGGAAGAGAAGAAGCGAGCAGTGAGAGACGGGGCGACGAAGAAAAGGAGGAAGAAGAAGACTCCAGGAGGAGGAGGAGGAGGAGGAGAAAGAGAGGGAAACGGAGGAGAAGAAAGTAGAAGAGCAGCCGGGGACCGTTCGCGGTCCTACAGGAGTCGAGAAAACTTTAGAGAAGGAGATTCGAGAGAGATGGTCGCTCAGAGGGGGACAGGGAGGAGGAAGAGGGGGCCTCGTACCACGGGCTTTGTCGGCTCGTCGTGTCTAACAGCGGGGCTATATAAACGGGCTCTCGACGATTCAGTCCCGACACACACGAGCCAATCTTCGTCACGATCGCAACGGTCCTTCGCACGTCGACAAACTTGGCCTCGAGATTAAACCACGAAAGCAAATCGGTTAGGTCAAAATAAATATTCAAATCTAATTTCAACATATATATTAACGAACGACAAAATAAAAACAATATTTTTAAACGTATAGGCTCTCAAGTTCACGTGATCAACTTCGTTGGAGACTCCGGGACAAAAAAAACGTTTATTCTCTTCTGACGCAAGCAGCAAGGAGCTTGCATCTTCCGATCGATTCGGACCAGGAAAAACGAGTGAGTACGACAACTAATAATTCAAAATCCTCATCTCCGCATCTCTTACATTCATTTATTTCAAAATCTACATATATATGTGTACGCATTAATGCGTATATATATATACACATTTTTTTTCCTTTCCACCACAACGACGGGTGTATTACGAAATAATCGAGCGGCTAGATTGTGTCTCTCGGCAACGCTACGGCTTTCCATCCGCGAGATTCGTAAACGCACGGATTGCAAGAAGAGAAAAAAAAAAGGAAACAAGAAAAAAATCTCGTAGCAACTTTGCCCCTCCGCCCCGTCGGGATCCTACGATTAACATCCGAGGAACGAGACCGCGGCTCATTTCCCAACTGCGTCGTGAATTTTCGCAATCTTTCGCCCCATTCGCTCGCACAATATTCTCGAATAAACCACACTCAGCGGTGTATAATGTAGTTTACAAGAGTCGGTAACGTTCGTTTCACGAAAGTTCCGCATCGTTGCAGCTACTCGGGAGACAGACGAATTCCTCGTCGTCGTCTCTCACTCTCTTTCTCTCTTTCTCTTTTTTGCTCTCTCTCTCTCTCCCCCCTCCCCCCATTCTATTATTATTCTTCAATTGATAATATTTGTTGAGTGAGGCTTGGGTGAGCCGCCCAAGGGAGAGATCGACGATTTGATAAATCCGGCTGACTGCATTCCATATAACTCTTTTGTAGCCTCGTGTCCTTATTACTTGTCCCATCCGACTTGATGAGGTAATGGAGGCTCTCCATCATCTTTCACAGGCATTTCCTTCCCTCGCCCTGAGCACGAACGCGCTCCGAGAGCACATCAGTTGTCGTCCTCCTCCCTTCCTCCCTACCCCCTCGTTCCTCCCTCTCTATCTCTCTCGGACAAATAGCCGAACGGTTGTTTCGTTCATCAGTTTATCACGAGCTACGGGTTGATGGAAATTTCCATCGAACCTAATTTCGCTTCGAACACATCGTTTTTGAGCCCGATTGTTTTTTTCTTTTGTTTTTTTTTTAAATGTAACTATATAATGTATTTCGAGAACGATAGTATGAAACTGAGGAATTCTTGGGGGGCTGGGATGGGAAGGGAAGGAAATGCGACGTGGCGTGCATGTAAAATAGATGCCGGCCGCCGGAAAGGAAAAACGAGAGGGAGATGAACAACCAAGTGTGTAACGAGATCGGTGCGAGTGTGCAACGCCGCATCCTGTCATTTAATTCCATAACGCGCGGTTGTTGAATGCATTCGGTTCAATGTCACAGGTCTCGTCCCTCTTTGCAGAATAGATCGCGAGCGGTCAAGTTTCTCATTGCGCTGCGTACAGGCTTTTACCCGGACTGACCTTTATTTTGGATTTTTTTGTTTGTTTGTTTTTAACAGAAAACACGAGAATGAAGTTCATCGTGGCAACAGTGTTGTGCTGTGTGGCGATTCAGACGAGTCTGTCAATGCCAGTTGCTGAAAATGCTCCGAAAACGGAGTCGGTACCCGCGGCAGCGGAACCGAATCCTGGATCTCTTCTGGTCGTGCCACTCGAAAAGGACGTTCGAGCGGTAAGCAAACCTACCGAATCCGAGAATAAACCCGTGGTATCCGCGGGTGCTCAACAAGGACAGGCCGAAGAGACAGCCGCCAGGAGTTTGGAGTCCGAAGGCTCACTCGCAGCAAAAGCCGAAACTAAACCGGCTCTTGAAGTTGCAGCGACAAAGGCCGAAGAAAAGGCTCCAGAGACCGCTGAAGCGGCTCAAGGATCACTCGAGAAGAAGAGCGTCGCCGAAGTCCCAGCTGCAGCGCCGGTTGCCGAAGCCGAGGTAAGACACGAGCCGTTCATATCCCTACTCGTTTTTTTATAAACATTGTTCTTCTTATTCGTCATATTATGATTGCATTTCGATTACAGGCAATTCCAGCATTGAAAAGTTCCGCAGAACCTGCCGAAGGAGCGTCTTCATCGTCAAATGCACAAGAGAGCCTTGTAGCAAGCGCCAAATCTGCCGAAAGTGTGAACAAAGAATCTGAACCAATTGCGTCGTCCGAGGCGAAGCAGCAGCCGGAACCAAGCGCAAAATCGGCACCTAGTGAACCCGAGCAAGCGCAGTCCAGTCAGCAACCAGCCGGTGCATCGAGCGAACAATCGTCGGAAAAGCAACAACGAGTGATCGAAGCAGTCGTAGCTGAAAGTAGCGAGGCAAGCAAGAACGAAGAAGAGAAGAAGGCCCAAGCGCAACCGGAACAAGAAGCAGTTGCTGAAAAGACCGACCGTGTTACGCGCGAGGCCGAAGAAGCCGCTGCCGCTGCCGCAAAAGCAACGGAGGTAGCCGCTGAAGGACCGGCCGCGATTGCGGCTGCGATCACAGACGCAGCTCCAGCACTCGAAGCAAGCTTAGCCGAGGCTAAAGAGGCTGCGACATCTGCAGCCGCTGAGATTGAGAAAAAATCAATCGATGCCGCCGAAGCTGTTGCTGACGCTATTCAAGGAGATCAAGCGCAACCCGAAAAACCTCAACAAGAGGTCGCAAAGGAGGTTGAAAAGAAGAACGTGGCGATTGGAGAAGGAGAGAAAAAACCTATCGATGGAGCCTCAGAGCACGTGAAACAACAATCCGAAGGAGAAAAGCGAGAGATCGAGGGAGCCGCGGCCGGAGCAGATTTGGCAAGCATCCCCCAAGCCAAGAGAGAAACAGTAGAGCAGGCAGCCGTAGAGGTATCCGCAGTGCCATCTGAAGAAAAAGTTGTCCCCGTAGCCCGCGATGCTGTGGCGATCGATGAGCAACCGAAAGCTGAAATCCCCGCTGCAAGCGCACCCGCCCCACCAGCACCCAAGGAGATCAAGGAACGTTCGGAGCAATCACCAGCAGCTGATGAGCACATAGAGGCATCGGTAACCAGCGAAAAGAAGGAAGAATCAGTCGCAGCTAAGAGTCCTTTGGCCGCTGAAGGAGAGGAAAAATTATCTAAACCTGCGGCTGCAGCCGAAGAGGCCAAAGCCGAAGAACTTCCCAAGCCTCAAGAGGTCACAGCGATCAAGGAGTCGAGCGAGAAACGTCAGATTCCCCCCAAAGACAGCGCCGAGAGCTCCGAGAGCTCGGAGAGCAAAGAAAGCGCCGAGGCAGTAGCCAGTAGCCATACGAAAGCTGAACATTCGGAATAAGAAACCCACAAATGCCAACACTTTTCTATGTTTTCCCCCTTATCATCGAATCTTCGATGCAGGCCATTCCGACCTTTCTCATAACCACGAATGTACGAGAGAACGAAAGATTGAAAGAGAATTTTATTTTGAGAGTGAGCGAGAAAGAAAGAAAGAAAGAACGAAAGCGAGAGAGAGAGAGAGAGAGAGAGAAAGAGTAAGATAGAAAAAGAAAAAGAAAAATTCAAGATTGAAGAAATAATGAATCGCGGGTATTGGCGTTTCTCATCGAAAATACGTGTAAGAAACGATCGAGGACTGAAAGACGAAAAGTAAACGCCAATTCCCGTGGATATATTGGATGATTCCTCCTGGCGAACAAATTGGGAAACAAGTTGTTTGCAAGGACGAAAGGATGTAACGGGCGCTCATGCTATATCGCTCCTCTCATATATAGAAAGCCATTCCCTCACCCGCTCCCCTTCGAGTCACCGCGACGCAACGAGCAAAACGAAATGATAATAAAAAAAAAATTATTAAATAAACAAAAAACACAAAAATTATTGAAGCACGCAAAAAAAAAACGAAAGATAACAAAATTTCCTATCTCCACCTTCCTTAAATTCCTCGCACATCTCTTTAGCGTACGTGTCATTATTGATAATATTATTATTATTCTAATTATTATTAATATTACGGTTAGTACCATTATTATTATTGATCATTGATTTGTATTATTGCATCGTTATTATGATAATAATAATAATTACGTTATGTTATTATCCTCATCGAGACCGTGTTTTTTTTTGTATGCATATCCTGCCAAAAGTCCTTGAACGAGTGACCCATCGCGCGAAACAGTATTTCTGTCGGCGAGATTCGAGAAAGGCGCGCAACAATCTCTCTGCTGCTTTTTTTTCCCCCACGTGTTCGTAATCCTACCGATTTATCGGTTGCTCAATAATCTTTGATAAATGATCATTGCTCTTCGTAAATTTCGCATTGTTGGGTCTCTTTTTTTTATCCTAAGAGAAATAAATATTGCAATCTGTCATACGAAGAGGCCACTTCATTTAATCGTAAATCTGCTAAGAGAATCGAGGATAAACTGCACCGTGTCTATAAGACACGAGAAGCCAAATGTCACGAAGTCGACATTTTGAATTTGTTAGGACTGTACGACAAATTTATTGGAATATTGAACTCTTCGAAACGAGGAAGTATTTTTGGCTCCATGAGAAAACAAATTGGTTGTTTTTTTCCAAATTTTTTGGGCAACTGTTACTAGAGGGTACGACAAAAAGTAAAGTTTGGTCACGATTTGCACTCGCCTCCGTGGCGCAATTGGCTAGCGCGTTCGGCTGTTAACCGAAAGGTTGGTGGTTCGAGCCCACCCGGGGGCGATTTTTTTTCAATTTCATTACGAAAATCAACATTTTTTAAAATAAATCTCTATCGTGTGGATAAAATATTTTTGAATCACCGAGTGCTTCTACCGCAGTTACTTTTTCCAGTCTAATTATTTGGTTTTCAAATTTTTTTTTACTTTTTTCAACTGCCTGCACGGTCAAAGGACGGAAGTTATGCGTTCCACCAGGACCAGCCCATATTGGCGAACATGTCAAATAATAACGCGATCAAATTTGGAATTTTCCATTCCCAGGAAACATGGTTCTAGGCAACTACTTGAGAGGAAATTCATGAAATTGCAAGATAACTTAAAAACGCTGCCGCGTCTCTAGATATTCAAACGATTGCGATCGAAAAATAATTTATTTTTTACGGAGTAAAAACCGTAATATCAGAAAAAACAATTGTCGAAAAAAAAAAAAAATACAATTTGACCCCGACGTGATTTGAACACGCAACCTTCTGATCTGGAGTCAGACGCGCTACCGTTGCGCCACGGAGTCTTGTGATCGATATTTCTCTTATAATGCTCATGTCCTGCAGATGACATATTATTTAATAAAAAATCTCAAGATAATCGGGTTATTTAGAGTTTATACAATCCCTCAAAATTACGTGAGTCCCCACATTGTGTTCTAAATAGTCGTCACCTGCATGACATGAGCATTATAAAAGAAATATCGATCATAAGACTCCGTGGCGCAACGGTAGCGCGTCTGACTCCAGATCAGAAGGTTGCGTGTTCAAATCACGTCGGGGTCAAAATATAATTTTTTTTTTTTTCACAATTGTTTTTTCTGATATTACAGATAGATAGATAGATAGATAGATATGGAATTTTACATGCATACCCTTATCGGGTTTTCACATGGGTGGTATTGCTCACAATTTTTCCTCTTTACTCCTCTCTTCTTTCCCACATTTTTTTTTCCACAATTCCATATTACCACCTGGACCTACATTTTTACGTGGATTCTGAACTTCGTCTGATATTACAGTTGTTACTTATTATTCAATAAAAAAATCTCAAGATAATCGGGTTATTTATCGTGACTAGGATACACCAGCGGGCGCTGGAGCGCGCGTACAGGAGTTTACTTGCGCTGCTGCGCCCAGATTACAACATTAACCCTTCGACAATCCTTATTGACCCTCCAAAACGTTGTTCAAACCGTTGTATTTTCGTAAATATGCAATGTTCCAACTGTCAAACTGGCAGTTCACATCTGTCAAACTGACAACAGAACTTCCAAACTTGAAAGCCCTGGGTATAAAAGTCTAGCGACCAATCGGGCCACGAATGAAACGACAACAATGCCCCGAATTGCTCACCAACTTCAGGCGTTACACACCAACTTTTTTGAAAGGGATTATTCAATCACGATCAAGATAAATTGCTTGAAGGAAGTTCATTCGCGTAGGGCCGCGTTTCGTAGGCGCATGAGCGGGGCCACTTCTTTTTTTTTCAAATAGTCATATTTGGCGTAATACAATTGATGATAAATATATTATTGACAATCGAATACAAAAACTATTAGTCGCACATCGATAAATGGTGTACCATAAAATTCGTACAGATTTACGGTAAGGTACTGCACACAGAAATGTGACGAGCCACTTTAAGGTGATCTATAAGTTGCATGAGTGCGAGAGACATAACTGCAAAGTCGATACATACTTTTCTCGGGGATCTTTGTTATTTCGAGAAAAATGAAAGTTACACATAGTTCTCGGAAGAAAAGAGAACAACCTGTAACTGTTATTTTCCTTGAAACATCAAGCCTCTCTGAGACAACGGTGCAGTAGGATTTTTACCGACCGAACAACTGACAGATCACCTTCAGGTGATCTGTCAGTCTCGCGATCGATAACAAAGTAAATCAAACGCTCCGTGCCATGACATTGTATACATTGCAATTTTTATTGCAATCGGTCGCACGGTGTGGACAAATTTGCATTTCGAAAAATGGAAGTGAACTGATCCATCACCTTAAGCAAAAACGGATTTCCACTTTCTTCATCAACGAAACTATTTTACCAGCAATCGACAGACCTGCAAACCTATCCCGAGACTCCACTGAGTCCTCTAATTTATACTAATCGAAATTCGACATAGTTAACATTGGAAACCTATCGAAATCAAAACATTTTGAAGACCTTACAAACATTCATTGCCATGGAAGATGACGTTAAAACTTATTCAATAAATCTTAATCCGCCGAATTGTACGAACATTTTTCTTTTCGTCCTATAGAATGGACTGTGTGAAAACAGACTTTTTAGATCTTGTTCGAATACAAGTTTTGGCTACAGATTTATGTATAGAACATCCTTGATTATTCGTCGATTGTTCTAATAATAATACTCCGTCAGCGGATAAATATTGACCCATAAATATGCATAGGAAATGGTCGATTCATCACAACTGTCTCGAAGTTGCAATTTCTTCTAAGAATAATAATGTAAGTTGAAAATGATGTTCGAATAATCGAATAGCGTCAATGGCTAAAAATAAATAGCAGTAAATTTGCATAGGAATTGGTTGATTCATCGTGATTGCCTCAAAGAGGCATTTCCCCTTCAAACCGTTCTGATAACTAATGGAAGAAATTGAACGAATGGATATTATTGCAAACCTGATTAGTAAGAGCGAAACAAGCTAGAATTCCAAGGGACCACCAGTCAACTGCATGTCCATAAAACTCTCTTCCGAGAATTTCCGGAGCCATGTATTCGGGTGTGCCGCATAAAGTTGAAGTCCTGTGACTTGGAGCGAGCCATTTGGCAAGTCCAAAATCTATAAGGACCGCGTGACCATCGCTATCAAGAAGGACATTTGTAGCTTTGACATCTCTGTGCACGATCCCCGCATTGTGAAGAAAATCTTTAAGTCACACGAAAAGAGGATCGATCGATGAAAATTTTGTTCGCGATGAATCGGACATTTCCTTGCGGTTTTGAGGATACGATAGAAAAATGTTTGTCCCCTAAATTTCGCATTTTCCGTTGGTTTTTTTTTTTTTTTGCATATTCGTTTCATGTGATGTGAATCACAAAGTTTTTCGTACTTTTACCTCGAGCATTTATAATCAGAAAACGGATTGTAATAACGTTAAGTGAATATTTCTGTAACCAGAAAGGATTTTCAAGTCAATATGACCATGAAATCCACGATAAAAACTATCGGGCAACACTAGAAGGTCGGACCAGATGAGCACAATGTATCTATCACAAAGCATCATAGTAAATTTCGTAAGAGCACTATACAATTTGCTCAAGGTAAACAAGTTGAGGAAACTTTATACCATGATCACGGCTAATATTTATGCGATATTCAGTCAAATTTCACGAACAGATGTTGACACTTTTAAAAAACGACATTATCTCTTAAGATTTCTTTAAACATAAAACAATGAACTGTAAAGTAAAATTTCACGCTTGTAAAACAGTTTTTAAACTCATAAAATCTTTTGCCTATATCAAATTTGCTGATATGCTGATTGAAATGTGCTCAAGAAAAAAAATTACCATAACGTACGAGAATTTCCATTCTGTTTTCGCAACAAACGGGCTTCAAATAATAAACAGATTAAGGATCTCGAGTTGGCCCTGGATAATGCAATTTTTGTGATGATTTTTTTAGCACCATGCTTCCCTTTTTTCGAACTTTGACTCAAATTCTGAATACTAAAACTGAATAGACAGTGAGGATCTAAATATATCCGGAAAACAATAAGAAATTGTCAATCTCCGATAAACGTATCTTCAAAACCACAAAGATTGTTTTTCTTAAGCTGAGATCACCTAAAATCCTACCCACCTAATGCTAGACCAACTTCTCCGACGTATATTCGCACAACCGACTCGGGCAAACACCCATAATCCTCTATGAGCGAGAACAATTCGCCTCCTCCAAGATAATCCATAGCTAAAGAAATCGAAACAAGTTGATAGAAAAAAAAAGGAAAAATAAATAAAGACTAACAAGTGCGTCATCCGTATTACTCACTGATATAAAGTGTTTTTCTTCCCTGCCAATGTTCCAAAATCTGGGCGACGAAAGGATGATGACCGACTATCCTCTGAATGGAAACTTCTCGTTTGACTTGTTCAACCGCATCTTCTTCGATTATTTTAGCTTTACCGATCATTTTCAAAGCATAAATCTTATCTTCGGAACCTTTGAGAACTTTGTATACTTTGCCATAAGCCCCAGTCGCTACAAGCTCAAGAATTCTATAGTCTGATCGCGCTGGATCCTCTCTGACTCTAAATTCAGGCAGAAACAAGGCTTCCGAACGACCCACTGGCCACAGCGCTTTCGAAGAACCTAATCGATCGTCCAGAGTTCCAATACTTCGACTAACAATCCAAGATAATGAAAAATATGTTGTATCGCCTAGGAATTCGTGAAAATGTCGAGTTTCTTACCTCCTCCGAGAAACCCAGGAACGGGGCCTATAACATTCTGTCTTGACGGGTTCTCTTCCTCCTGAACAACTGCCGCCAATCATATCGCTAAGACTATACTACAATTGGAAAAAGGACAGACAGTAAAGGACGCCTGTTGACATTAACAATTGCATTGTTGGAATGCATTCAAGTTTCTTTCTTATGACTTCGATCACAATTTTGATGCCACATTGAGGACACAAAAATTAGGAAATTTCCTTTGTACATGGATAAAAAAGAAATGTGCAAAAAATCCTGTCATTTGAAAATATAGAATTAGTAAATATCTTAGAATTAATTTTCACTGCATTCGAACGATGCAAATACAGAAGTAACATGTGGATATGTGATAAAAGGGTATTCGACATTTCATTCAGTAGTTTACCTCGCTGGCGTATTTTCGTCGAGAACGGTGATACGCTTTGTTGCTCGAATTACCCATTTTATGAAAAAATCTCGATTTCAACAACTATAACCCTACAAGTAACCCCTTTCGTAAACTGCGCAATATAAATATAATTTCTCCTACTTGGTACATCGAATATCGAATGGATTTCATGGATGAATTTCTATATTTTATATCTCTTCAACTAGTGGCTGATGAACAATGCTCGAACTGAGTGAAAAAAATGACCAAAGAAGTTTCCCTCGTAGGCTCCGTTGTTTTGTTTATAAATTGACAAAAAGTAAATACCGTGGACATGAACAATATAATTCGTTAGGAGTGAAAACATATTACGTGGAATACGACAGTGGCGTCTTCTCTCGATCAAAAGTCAAACTAAATCAACCAAAAATCAGGAGTTTTTGAATCTCCCTTGAGTTAGCCCCTTCGAATCAAGTTAATTGATTTGTTCAAACATAAATCTCTTGGTGGTCGTACAGTGGTTTTTGGTAGCGAAACCACTTAGTCAATACGTTGTACTGCCATGGTACCACTACGGTACCTCTACAATATCGACGGCGCAGGGTTCGATCCGGCATTCCAACCACTCGCGAGTTCGCCCCTCCAAGTCAAATGAATTGAATTTTTCAAATATATAAATTATTGGTGGTCGTACAGATGTTCGTGGTGGCGCAATTAGATCATTCAGTGATCAAACATTTTCTTTCAAAAAATGAATTATAAAATTTAGCCTCCGATTTAACCACCCCCCCCCCCTCTCGTCGCCGAGCAAATCAATCGAGTTTTATTCTACGAATCTCTAGTAGTCAACGTCGATATTAACCGGAAAACGGTTGATTCAATATATTCTTCACCGACAATCGATTTCACATGGAATAGACCCCTAGTAACCATTGGTAGCATGAAAATTGAAATTTTCGGAGTTAACTTCGCGGTTTCAAAGATTAATACAAAAGTTTACCAATTCGTAGTTTGATCGAGGTTTTCCGGAGAATAATCCATATTTTCCAAACAATTCTAACACACAAATCCTTATTCGGTTCCTATAGAAATTCTCTACCAATTCAGTGTGTCAATTTTTTTAAACATCATCTTGCGGCCGGTTGCGGAGCAAATATTTCATGAACAAGTAGCTTACATTTAAAAATTGACAACCTTGCTAAGCCGCGCTAGTATGGGAGATAGAATTGATATCGAATATACCTCAAAAGTGACTTCAAATTCTTCCAATTTTAGTGTTAGCTTTTTCATGCCATTAAAATTATTGATTCACTTACCATTCGATGTCTTGTTCCACCTCTCGGGAATTTGTCATCCAGTTGTCGCGTGTGGCGAAATCTTTCGAGTATCCCATAGTTGCAATCCACTGCAGAAGATCCTCAGAAAAACACGTTCCACTTGTTTCCTCCCATTCAATGAAGTTATATTCCGCAATAACGATTGTTCAAAATTTATCAATGCGAATCCCGCGCAATTAAATGATTTAATTAATAGCACCCTTTAGTTATTTATTCACACTCCTTTGGCTAATTAACACTTGAATTCATCACAATCCGCACTATCAACTTCGATTTCAAAAATTTGCGCATTTAGCGGAAGTGTTTCAATATTATCGATTGGTTCTATTGAAAGACTCTGTTAATAATCTTAAGAAATGCCTACGTTGACAAATAAACTTTTGTGGATTTGAAAAAAATCGCAATTGAATTGAAAAACAATTTGAAACTAATACTGTTTTATTTGATACTATCGAATATCGCAGAGTTTAGATCCATTGCACGAAACATTCACTAAACTTGTTTCACTTGTTTTCTTTCATTCGATGAAATAGCATTCCACAACAACGATCGTCCAATATTCATCAATGTCAATCCCGCACAAACGATCGAATTCGTCTCACATATTTGTTTGTGGCTTCATCGGCTAATTAACACTTGAATCCATCACAATCCGCACTATCAACAGACGCGCCGCGTATCTATTCTTGAGATTCGATCCGTATCCGTTACGCTTAGGCTTTAACTCGATGCCATTTAAACTTTACTCTAGGAAATGTTCACTGTTTAAATTTGTGTTCAATCACAAAAGTAATTTGTAATGTAAAACAAGATGATTTTCAATTTGAACATACAATTGTTATTATTTACGGAAATTTTTTAACATTGACCGTTCTTTTTATCAAGAGACTCGCGCGGTTTATAACGTAGATAAATGAGTACGTTGGCAAACAAACTTGAGCGCGGTTTCTAAATTGCATGAAAAAACGATTAAAACTGAATAGTTTTTTGTTCAAGCTGAAAATCTTTTCATGGTGAAAAAAGTTATTTTCATACAAAATGGAATGAATGTAAACCAATACTAAGTGACAGACGTTGTAACGACAGCTCTAACACATCTTCATGGAGACCCGAGCGTGGCTCACGATAATGCCAAGCGTACGAGCGACCTCGCCTCTTCCTACATTGTAGCATCGGTAAAATTCTTAAAGAAGCCAACGTATAACTAAACATATAGATGTTTAGCATAAGTTGAATTTTAAAAGAACCGTACGGTCAGCCGAACATAGGTGCTAACTTACTTGTAGCACTACGAAGCTAGAGAAACCCCCGTCGCAAAATTCCGTGCTATGTCATGCGTCGCTAAGTATCGTACCGTGATAGTACCCGTTCGTGAGGGCTTATAAGCTGTGTGCACATCACACTCTCTCACCAAAGTGAGAATGTGTAATCGGTACATACATATCCCAGTATGCATATACACGACTACACACTCTCACGTTGATGAGAACTTGATGTGTGCACACAGCGAATAGAGCTTGCTCCCGCGTTTTTATGAATACCGCCGAAGCACATGACGACGAAATGATGATCGAATCGCTCATGATAACTTGAGTACTCCGTTCCGCAGCCAGGGTACGGCCGAGCGCACGGGCGCACGAGCGTTCGCCAGAATCTCGAAGTTATGTTAGAAAGGTCACTATACCGTCTGTCACATTAGTATCGGCCTATCCATTCGTTCGCGAAATTGGAATAGTATTTACGATGTACGGACGAATCAATAATTCATTCGATTGTTTGTCAACGTAATTCATGAAAATTATGACTTTATGAAATTATTATTTTATGAAATAAACATTTAATCCATTTTTTCAATTTAATTCTATAAAGTTATTAATTTTTATATATATACATTTTTTAATATTCAGAAAAAGCCCTAGGGTTATATAGTTTTTTTTTTTCATTGAGGATAAAAAAGATTCCTACTTATACTATTATATATTTCGTTCCGTAAAGTTTATCAGCATCGACGAACGATGAAGCGTAGCTTTGAATTATCCAACCGACGCTCAGAGCGTTGTCTGAGAGCGTGCGTCGCCGGCCGCCGTCCGACCGATACTGATTAGCGTTATCACGCTCTCCCGGTCGCCCCACTATCGCGCGCCCGCCCCACCAGTTGCGCCTCGCCCCTCGCGGCGCGCCGGCACGGCGAACGTTCCCCCACTATGCAGCATGCTCAACCGCAGCGAGCACACGGGACTCACGGGAGCCCGTAGAACGTAAACAAACAATATCAAATGCATACCACACAAGTTTACTTCGAACTCTTCAATTTATTTCAATATACCGAAAAATAAATTCATCAAATAATAATTTTTCTTCAACCATTGGGCAAATATACTCGATAGTAAAATTGTATTTCAAGACTAAAGAGAGTTAAATTTACATACAATTATACATATTATAAATTCGTTGAAGAGTGAAGAATGCAAATTCATTCATTAAATAAATGTGAATGAAATGATTTATGTTACATTGAAAGGCGTGAAAAAAAAATTGTATTATCACTCGTAATATCAACTTGCAAGGTCGGTTTTACATGTTCAATATTGATACTCCCATAAGACAGAAATTATTATCAGGAAAATTTTACTGTAGTGTCGAACTCTGTATTTTTCAATTTTGTTAAGAATCTCTAAACTTTAGCAGGGATATTTCTTATGGATTTTTTTAAATAATTTTTTTCATTCCCATATCAATGTTTGCATATTCGTATAAATTCGAAAGCGTTCAAAAGAAACACAAAAGCCGTTTTATCACGATTAGACCGCTGTTGACAACCAAATAATAATGTTTTTTTCTTCTTATAATTCTACAAGGTCTCCACTTATGGTAATATTATTCAATGTTTGCTGAGTGCTAGGGCCAGCAATAAATAATTTCCTTAGTCAAAACTCCGAAATTGGTCGGAAAAGAAATCTCACGAGCACATATATTTGCTTGATATTTTATTGAATTATGATAAACTCAAAAAAAAGTTTGTAATCCCTCATCGGTTACACCTTGATTAATCAAAGCGATATGAATAATAACGAGCGTAAGTTTAACGAATAATTAAAAAATAATTATTATTTTGAACTACCACCGTAGAAGTACGGCGGTACGCTGGTATTTCGTCTGGTAGTATCTTGTACACCTGATGGTTTCTGGGTATATCTGAGGGGTACATGAAAAAAAGTGTACTTCTTTGCCGACGGTATCATTACGCCTAACGTCGAAGCGTCGAAGCTGATGCGTGGACGATCTTGAGCAACGTTCACAGCCCGTGGTAGAAACTCTGTCCAGGAGACAAGGAGAGGCTAAGCCTGAGACCGAGATTGAAGCAGAAGGAATAAAAATGGCAGTAAGTCGTTTGGTCAGTCGCTCTTTCGTGAGAAAGTATTCAGGGGCTTCGCCCTTTTCCAAAGATGGAGTAGAAACTGCCGGTAAGTTTCTAAATAGATATCAATAAAATTCGCAATCACCTAATAACTGTCCAACTCATAACTGGCTTTCAACGATATTCATTTTCGCTGTCATTCGCAGTGAGGTTCTCGTTTCGCGATAAAATTCATCAAACAGTTGCCCTTCCATACAAACCTCAATTCCCAGATTTTACGACTAATTATGATCGAATGATTGATATTTCATTCATTCCTTTCAAATCCTGCTTTTTTTTTTCATTTTTCTGACGGATTTACTCCGTTACATAACA
The DNA here is from genome assembly GCA_013761285.1 of Campoletis sonorensis. NCBI lineage: Eukaryota > Metazoa > Arthropoda > Insecta > Hymenoptera > Ichneumonidae > Campoletis > Campoletis sonorensis. The sequence continues at coordinate 688,371 of JACEOJ010000140.1, forward strand.
CTGACTTTATTTGCAGGTGAAACTGCGCGTATGTGGAAAAAAATTTTCTTCTTCGTCGCTGTCCCGTGTATTGCTCTTGCACATCTAAATGTTTACTTGGTAACAAAGGAAGAGGAAGAACACTATGAACGCCCGCCCTTCGTTGGCTACGAATGTATGCAGGTTCGCACCAAGGTTAGTATTTCTCGCTGCGAGACATGACCTCGTTATATAGTGAAGAAGCAAATTCACAATTACCTTTCGTTAGTATCCTTACTTTCTTTAATGATAATATACACGTTCAAGGGATTTAGTCAAGCCTATGAGCCATTCTGTCATTCCGTAACACTTGATCAAAAGGCACATTGATCTTGTATTTTTTTTTTAATTCTCGAGCAAAAGAATCCTGTCAGTTTTCGTTGTCGAAGCGAATGACATGCAAGGAATAGAAATTAAGCGGACAAAGAATACATTTCATGTCAGTAAAATATCAAAAATGCAGAAAAATCTTTTCTTTTCTTTGATTTGCCTAAAGGTCAAGATAGTATTCCAATTCTTAAGCTATCAGTTGCGAGAGAGAGAGAGAAATAACAACAAATTAGATATATGTTGTTCTCCGACAACATTTGTCTCCGACAAATGAAAAAAAGACATTGTTGTCTGAATGGAGGAAATGAACATGTACTCATATATTTTTTTCGAAAAAATGAAGTCGCGTTGAAAAAAAAGTGCAGTCAGATTTCAATGGACCTAGCGACTGGTAGATAGAACCCTTAAGGTGGTCTATCAGTTGCATGAGTGCGAGAGAGACAACTCCAAAGTAGATACACACTTTTCTCGGACATCCTTGATATTTTGGAGAAAAATAAATATTGCATATTGTTCTTCGACCAAAAGAGAACAACTAAATAGAGACTTAACACTAAAGACTAAAGAGAGTCGTCAACAAAAGAGGTTCAAATGGGGACAGAAAGTAACAAGGTCTTCTTACTGAAAGACTAATCTGTGGAAATTGATGAATAATTAACTTTGCAGCGTTTCCCGTGGGGTGATGGAGTCAAGAGCTTTTTCCACAACCCGCATGTAAATGCACTTCCTTCTGGATATGAAGATAACCATTAAGCATCCGATGCTGTGGAAAATATGATAGTGCGCCAGGATCAATTAGATTTTCAACAGATCATCGATAAGATTATGTAAAACTGTACAGAAACAAGCGTCGAATAATACATGAGTCAAGAAAGGAAAGGAAAATTGATGAAATAATTTAAAAAAACACAGTCTTGGTAATTCAATACCTTTGAACCTTTATCAGTAAAAATTCCATACATAACTTTGGCCCCGATTGCTATAATAGTATTGAAGTTTGCATAGTTAGAGTGCGAAACATTCTTTCTTCGAACCATCAATTTCTTAATCATTTAAATGGCCCAATGTTACATTGCACATATATTTTTTATTAGCTGCCTGTGAAAGTCAGACCATTTGAGAGTTAAAAGCTACAGATAGAGATTTCGAGCACAACAGACTGAAATAAACTTTGGTAGCATTCGACAATGCGAATTTCAATACTCATTATTGTAAGGAACGGACAACATGGCGGAGTGTAAAACTCTTAATTCAATAACTAGAATAGAGCATAAATGACAGCGAGGAACAATTCGTTATCTGAAACTGTAACGAAAAAAAATTCTACTTCAAAGCACGCTTATTTCGTAGAGAGCTCATCCTCGAGACACGGAAGGTTTGCTGATGTCATCTCAAATTGCGCCAAGGCTTCAACGGGCACTGGTTTACAGGTAAGATAATGTTGCTCCGTCCAGTGGGCTTCGTGGCATTCGGATGAGCAATAAAAAGCTTCGTAGCATTGTTCGCAAACAACAGAGCTGGGTTCTCCGCACTGCAAACAATTTCGCAAATCCGAATTTGTTGTTGAGTCTTCGTGGTCAAGATTAACATCTTCAGCAGCCATTGGGCATGTTTCATCACCTAACTCTTCCTCCATCATTTCCATATTATCGAATATATTTTTGGTGATACTCTTGACCTCTAAAATACTAAAATTTGATTCAGTGTCTTCAATCATTTCGATATCTGAATTCTCCGTCTTGGAATTGTTGTGGACTATCACAGATACATGTTTGCCCGATGAAATATCCGTCTCGACGGTTTCAGGTTCATCGAGGATGTCAATAATTTCATACTCTGGAAAAGATCCCGATTTATCGTTCTCCCCTGGGTTATTGCTGTGAGGCTTTTCAACGACCGGACACATAGTTTCTTCTTTGACCGAACACGTCGTTTCTTCTTCGACCAAACACTTGGTTCCATCTTCGATCGGACACGTCGTTTCTTCTTCAACCGAACACGTATCTTCTTCTTCGATCGAACACGTCGTTTCTCCTTCAACCGGACACGTGTCTTGTTCTTCGAACAAACACTCGGTTCCTTCTTCGATCGGACACGTCGCTTCTTCTTCAGCCGGACACGCGTCTTCTTCGAATGAACACTTGGTTCCTTCTTCCATAGGACACGTCGTTTCTTCTTTAACCAAACACGTGTCTTCTTCGACCAAACACTTGGTTCCTTCTTCAACCGGACACGTCTCTTCTTCGATCGGACATGTCATTTCTTCTTCGATCGGACACGTCGTTTCTTCTTCAAGCGGACACGGCTCTTCTTCTTCCATAGGACACGTCGTTTCTTCTTCAACCGGACACGGCTCTTCTTCTTCCATAGGACACGTCGTTTCTTCTTTAACCGAACACGTGTATTCTTCTTCAGTCGGGCACGCCGTTTCTTCTTCCACTGAACAAGTCGTTTGTTCTTCGACCGAACACATCGTTTGTTCTTGAATCGGACTGGTCGTTTCTTCTTCGACCAAACACATCGCTTCTTCTTCCATCCGAGGAGTCATTTCGTCTTCGATCGGACTTGTCGTTTCTTCTTCGACCAAACACATCGCTTCTTCTTCGATCCGAGACGTTATTTCGGCTTCGATCGGACACGTCGTATCTTTTTCGATCGGACACGTCAATTCTTTTTCAACCGGACAAGTCACTTGTTTTTCGACCGAAATCATAGTTTTTTCTGCAACCAGACGACTCATTTCTCTTTCGACCGAACTCATCGTATTTTCTGCAACCGGAATCCTTTCAGTTCTCTCGATATTTTCAGAGTACATCGACGCGTTTTGATTCGGTAACCGGGTCGACGCTTGTATTTTGATTCTTCGCTCATTATTATTGTTATTACTGTCGATGATCCTGTTATGAATAATCGGTTCAGATGTGCTAGCCAGAGACCACAATACATCCTCAATGGTCACTTCAGTACGACGATCTTCCGTTACCGCAGCTACTTTCCTTCTAGAATCGTTGATTTCCTTCGACGGTCGACGAGCATATCTACGCCTTTGAACCGGTTTCGTAGGAGTTGGCCACTGAATATTCTGGACTCCTGGTAAACCCCGTGAAGCCGTGTCATACGGAATTGGTAAACGAGGAACACTTTCAACGGGACGCGGCACATTTTGCGGCGTTGAGTTCGCCGCTGGTAACGTTACGCTTTGTCGTGCTTGTGGCAGATTTACCTTAGAACATAATTTATGATAGATCTTTATTTGATGTATTAGAGTGTTCATCTGTTGGGCGGTAAAATACGGAGAGTGGAACGCGGGTGGCGGAGATGGTCTGGGTGGTGATATGGACTGATTGGGGCTCGCGAGCATGACGGGTTGGGGAGGAGTATGTTGAGGTACAGGATTTACAGAATTTTGAGGAAGGTGAGCTCTGTTTGGATACGTCGGATAAGGGGGAGGACGGGGACGTAATTGCGGCTGCGAGGCGATGCGACTGTGGTGAATTTGCGATTCGTAATTCGCTACGGGTGGCCGACACATAGTAGGCAAATTATCCGAAGCAACGATGGTTAAAATTTGTTGTCTGGTAATCCTACCGCTCTCTACGACATTTTCTTCGTAAGTTCTAATAATGTACTCGAGAAGGTCGATAAGTCTGTGGTTTTCCGATAGAGAACTTAGAATCTCCATTTCACGAAGTAACAGTGTTCTGTCAGCTATGAATTGATTTCGCAGAGATATTAGGATATCAGGAAGATACGCACATTTAGTGCTCTCTATGCAATCATTCAAAGAATGTAGGAGTTGGAAAATCGTCCAGAAGCTTCGGCGTTTGGCTATTTCATTCGAAAGTCTTTGCCCTGAAGAACCGTTTCTCGGATCATTGCAGCCTTGTTGCCAACCATTTACATTGTTCGGTGAATTTTCGTATCTCGTGGTGTTCGTTCCTGGCATTGTTGCTGCATTAATTCCGCTGGTCGTACATGGAATGTTTCGAAACGACTGTGCCGGTTGAACGATCGGTACTCCATTACCTTGCGAATGATTATTTTCCCGAATTGGTACAGACCCTGAACCACTCGATGGTACACTCGTGACGTTTTGCGAGCATGAAGAGGTGGTGTGTACGGGTGTTGGGCACCGTGGGATGTTTCGAAACGACTGTACCGGTTGAACGATCGGTACTCCATTACCTTGCGAATGATTATTTTCCCGAGTTGGTACAGACCCTGAACCACTCGATGGTACACTCGTGACGTTTTGTGAGCATGAAGAGGTGGTGTGTACGGGTGTTGGGCACCATCGAGAACCTAATTCACTTGGAAGAAGTACTCGTATTCTTGGAAAAGATGATTGAGATGGTAAAATTGGTTGTATTATTTCTGGTTGTATTATTTTTGGTTGTATTATTTCTGGTTGTATTATTGCTCCTTTGTTGATATTTTCTTTCTCCTTTTCTCCTGATTGTCCTTCAGTTGACATCCTTGGTTTTTCTTGATCAATCACCGCCATTTCCGGTACTGGTTCCGGCACTGGCGTGATCTTCTCAACCCCTTTGGAGAGTGATTTTTTTTCCTCTTGACTGGAAACATCTTGAGTTATCATCAGATTAACCTCAGTTCGACCTTCGTTTGTAGTCTCACTTCCCAGGTAATTTATGACTATCGCATCATTTTTTGTGTTTCGCGGTGGCAGAACAACTTTACATTCTCCGTCATTGGAAATGTTGATCTCTACGTCATTCGGCGGAACTTCACTTTCTCTTACACTTTCACTCTCTTTAGTTTTTTGTATCACTTCAGAGAATTGATCCGTCGTCGAAGTTGGGACAGACAAATCATTTTCGCACGGTATATCTATTTCCAAACTTACAGGTGAAAAAGCATCTGCAGAATGAATGTCTACGGGCGATACTAAAATTGTTATTTTTCCTTTTTGGATCGACGGTTCGACGACGGAAGAATCCGCTTGGACGATACAATTCTCCGACGAGTTGGTACTACCGTCGGGCACAGCCTCCGCGGGAATCTCTACAATTGAATTGCAAGTAGACGACGAGGCATCCAACAACGGCATCGAACGAAGGGATGTGTTCGTTTCGTCCCTCTCCTCTTTAATATCATTTATTGTGGTCGTTTCTGGACTAGACGGAGTTGATTCCTCGGAAGAATCTTGTGCCTCCGAACCACTTTGGCTCACGCACACATCCTCAGAATTCAATTCTGTTAAGCTGAATCCTGAATCCGATGAATTTCGCGCTTTCTTTCTTCGTGAGGTACCCAAAAATCTCTCGATAAGACTGTCCTCTTCGTCCAGCTCGCTGGACGTCAGATCATTACCGAATAACTGGCGAAATCTTCTTCGTACTCGTGATTTTTTTCTCCAATAATAAACCGTTCGTGCTCGTCTCTTGCCCTTCGTGAAAATGGTGGTGGCAGTTACGATTGCAGTTTTTGCTTCTTCAGTTATATGGACTGTCTTGTTTTCTGGTGGGTCGACCCGGTTTATTGCTACCCTTGAAGGCTTGAACCTTTTTGGGAGAATTGTACCCTCCAGACAAGTCCAATCTTCAACGATTTTCGGTTTTTCCGTTTTTAAATTGTCCTTCTTCTGAATCTTTTGCTCATTCCCACTAGCAATGTGGCACGAGGTCGCATTTTCATGGTCAGAGACGCTCGAATCCGCTACGCTTATTACCGTACAGAACTTTCTTCGTCTATGATTCATTTTCACACATTGTGCTTCGAACGCTTGAAGATTGAATGGAATCACTTTGCGAGGTATTTTGCCGAATAGATGAGATTCACCACCAACTTCCTCATCAAGCAATTCCGGAGTTTTTGATCTCGGTGGAGAAGGTAACTTTTCTCCGTCGTCGACATCGTCCATTGCGTCATCTTTCGCTTCCGGTACAGTATCTTCCCCAATTTCGGTTCGCTCGATTTCTTTCGGTGGAGATAAAATTTTTGGCCCATTTGTGGTTGACTTCGATCTATGAAAAAATATAACAAATTACATACTGCTGACTCTCAAGATCGTGCTATAATTCTCAAAACATATTAATAATTTTTATCATAATCTATGAACATGCATTTTCAAGCTGGATCACGACTATTTCTTTTTAGCCTTCGCTGTGAGCAACAACATGAGTTTTTACGATCGAGACATTTGTACGTGCTTATAACTCGTGAAAGCATTAGTATTTTTCGATATATATCTATATTTCCATTTTTCACAGTAAATCATGTTATGACTAAACGAACGGGGTAGGGCGTGACGCAGAAAACCCATATATTTCACAACAGCGAAATTCGAGAAAAACCCGACTCAATATAGTCGACAAAACGGTTTGAGGATTTTCAACCCTTCCGCTGCACGCTGGTGCGAATTTACACTGTCAATTTTCCATTTTTCTGGATTTTGTATAAAACATGACTTTAGATTCACTCCCTAATGATGAAAAATTATTCGGAAATATTTTGACATATGAAATTGGGATTTAAATAGGTGTGTAGCTGAAGGGTTGACAATTCGCTATGTTTTTACATATTTTTTAAATTATATATTCTTTATATTACTTTATTATTCCAGTCTCGATAAATTTCTTCCAAGAATAATCCCTGGAGTGTTTACGGTTTTCCGGTCACGCACGTCGTTCAATCTCTCATTCATGAATATCGAAGTGTACAGAGAAAGGAAAGATGAAGAGAGAGAGAGAGAGAGTGAGAGAGAGAGAGAGAGAGAGAGAGAGAGAGAGAGAGAGAGAGAGAGAAAGAGAGATGATGATGATGATAATTTTATTATGCCCTGGATAAGCTCCAAAAGGGCAAATTTCAAAAATACAAAAGTATAACAAAAAAAATTCCAAATTACAAAAGAAAAACGAAAATAATATAAAATAAAAACCAAAAACGCACGCAAATAATAACACTTAGAACGCATGAATAATCATAACAAAATATTACAATAAAGAGAGAGAGAGAGAGAAAGAGAGAGTGATGATTTAAAAAATAAACAAAGGACCGTATAACGCGTTACCTAGAATTACGAGACGGAGAGAGATTCGTCGGTGACAGAGACGTCGAACGAGAGACTTTTATCGTAGGAGAGCAATCGTCAAGATTTATTATTTCCGGAATGATCGAAAAATGTCTTTGAATTTTATGGGGTGTCAGGTTACCATCAACAGTTAAATTGTCACAATTATTCACTCGATCTTGATCCTCCAAAAATGGTATCTGTCGAGGTTTATCACAGCTCGTGTTTTCTTGGGACTCATCGATATTAATTGCTCCCCATTTACTCGCAAATTCTTCTCGTCTTAATGCCAAAATTCTATCACTAACATATTTCGAATATCCACGAGGTGGCTTGTTTGGTTTCGCCGATGAAAATTCAATTATGTTCAAACGTTTCTGCCAAGAATCTTGCTTGTCCATCTCGAAGTTTGCTATCCCTCAGGATTGGACGGTATCAACGATTCCGTGCACTTTGTTCCAAAGACACGACAAAGTCGGGAAAATCTTCTCTATTTTTTCCATCGACTTTGATCGTCGTGAATCAGAAAACCACAATCAAAACCCAGCAGATATTGTCATCGTTTCAGAACCACTTTTTTAAAATAAAGCAGCAATTCCTCTTCATTTATCATCTCATTACGATGAAGTCACAATAAAATAATGTGAATCATGGAAAAATATGAATACGAAACAACGTTTTCACGGTCATTATAATTTAATATTATAATCAATATTATAATATTTCAATGTTTTCATTCCAAGATACGAGGATAACGAATTGCTTTGCTCCGCATTTTCGATACAAGTTCGTTCGGAGAACACGTCAATACGTTTCGTAGAAAATCTCATAATAACAGACACTTATTGATAACTAGACGGATTTATGCAAACAACAGATTATTCACGCGGCAATAAAATAATCGTGCTTCGACCACGACAGAGCGAAGGATTGCGACGAGCAATCCTCATTGCACCACCGACGAACGACGACTAACTACCCTCGAACAAATCCATATTCGTACTGAGCGCCGACAGCAATACCAGCTGAACGTGAGCGACGAACGGAAGAAAGAAGAGACTGAGTCAGCGAGGGACAATGAGACGGTTTGTTTTTTCTCTCCAGTGTCAAGGGTCCTTCGTTTTCTCCCCACTTTCGTCGATCGGCTTTACTGCCACTCGTATATTTTCATCAATGAAGATCGTACCTGTACCATCTTTCATTACTTCTAATTTTTTTATTATTATTATTGTTATTCGTCGTTCGACCGAAATGTTTTGGTGCCACAAACTTGCCCGGTACAACTTACAATTATGCCCACGTGGTGGCAATCCTAGCTCACACGTGTTTCACCTGAAACACATTTTGGCCGAACGAACGGATTTCGAGGGAGACAGTTTCTGCGTAAAATCCTTAACCATGTGTTGAGAAACGTGTTTTCAAGTGTTTTCGGCTTCTTAGGGCTTCAGTCAAATGTTCGTGAAGGGTGGACTTATGGCACACGTGTTTTGTCCTTAAATATTCTAGAATACGAGTTTTTTTTTTTAATGCAGACTTTTTTATACAATTAATTGACAGATTTCGAGAAGAACATTTTTTCAAAAAAAATACACGTCGTGACGTAGGATCAAAAAAGAGGCTTTCAAATTCTCAAATATTTAGGTTCACACATTCGATCTCACCGGAAAAATGATCAACATTTTTATTACCTTGAAACACTTGTTGCAATTGTTCAGTGGATTCTTAAGTGAAAAAAAAAATATATTTCCCAGACCGTCCGGGGGGCGTCAAAAACTAGTGAGGACTGACTCGAAAGTTGAAAGTTTTAGACTCATTGAAAAGGGTCGGGACCTCAAGGAATAAAGATAAGAATAAGAATAGACCGAAGGGTCAGAACTTGGCTCACGAACGCGACAATGTGCTGAACAAGGTGGACAACCCTGAGAAATTCTGTAAGAACGTGGCGCCTCGGGCGCCTGCAAAAACTGTCAGAAAAATGTTGTAAACCCAGAGTTTCTATATCCGAAACAGTCTCAGCGGGAACGAGAAAAGTTTCATCGCAGCGACGGAAAAGGTCGGTCGCACTGTGCCCCGTGCGGATGGGGGCTGAATATTTTTTTTGTGGTTGAATAAGGCGCATTCTCTTATTTTTGATGTGTCAACGATTGTATGAATATTTCTCAAAAATGTGGGTCTTTTTTACCTTCAAAATAGAACATTGAAGGGCATATTCGACAGTGAGAAAAATTGAGATAAATCGAGAGCTTTTCGTTCGCACGAATGCGCGGGATGGTTCTTTTCAGTCGATTTCATTTTCCCTCGATTGGCAACTTGCGATTTTTAATTTTATTCCAATTTCCGTAGCAATAAGTTGAAGACACGATGTGGAAATTTTTATTGGAATTTTTACGTCTGCGAGGACCCCGAGAACGACAATTACGGACGTCAAAGTATCGACTCGATATTTTTTTCATGGTCGAACGGTAATGAACAACATACAAATTTTGTCTCTTCGATCGTTCCGTTCTTATCAGTTTGACGAAATGAAAAAAAAAGTATACACATGACAGGAATATTATTTTAAGGGATGCATTCAGCAGAATACACCCTAAAGGAGAATTCTCAGAAAATATAATGAATTTGAGGTCGCAATGAGCGGAAAGATCGTTAAAAGTAGGTAAGCACTGGCCAATAGAAAGCCTCGGCTATTGCAAACATCAATGCATTTAGTATCAGTATCTCTTTTATTACTGCGCCCATTTATAACCCACTAGGACACGTGTGAACTGTTGGAAAGCAAACGCTAAATATCGATTTTTTGCAACGACCTGGACTAGCCCTCTATGTCCTACTTATAAATAAATAAATTAATTAAAGAAATGAAAAAATAATAATATATAAAATATTGATAGCAATAACGATAATAATAAATATCAAGATCAAAATAATGAAATAATAAAGGAACAAAAAAAAACTATAAATACTACCGATTTGGTTCAAGATGGCTGAGAGAAGTCGAGAAAGCATTTAAGGGGGGAAAGCACATTAGGAGGAAGCTTATTTTCGGTGATACTTTAAGATTTTTTTATTCGTGCGTCAAATTAATTAGAATTCAACAAAATTCTGACATCGTTTTAATCATATTTTGATGAACTGAAATGAATTTTTGAAAATATTTTTAACCAAAAATGATAGAGTTACGCCCTGAAGTCCGCTGACGGTCGTGGTCCAGAGTTTTTCGATTGCGGGACGTGTGGCCATTCCAATTTTTATCTGATATTGAAAAAGTTTTTATTTTACATTGATAACCTATTTTGTAACTCTATCATTTTTGGTTGAAAATATTTTCAAAAATTCATTACAGTTTATCAAAATATGATTAAAACGTGTCAGAATTTTGTTGAATTCTAATTAATTTTACCCACGAAAAAAAAATCTTAAAGTATTACCGAAAATGAGCTTCCCAATGTGCTTTCCCCCCTTAACAGGGTAGGGGATGGAGAAAGTTTAAGAGAGCTGAGAGAAGGAACAGGAACACGAAGACTGGAGAAAAAATTTGAGGAGGGATGAGCAACGATTACAGACCAGACGATACAGGAGGATCGGAGCAGGATTGACAGATCGAGGTATTGCCCGAAATACAAGGAGTGGAAGGAGACAGTAGGGCCAGAAAAATATTGGGAAGAAAGAAACACGGCAAACAGGGATAAGGAACAATGGGCCAGAATGAGGTGTGGCAATATCGGAAGAGCAGGTAATAAAGGATATACGGATGTGAGATGTAGACTATGAAGAGCAGAAAAAGAAGACTTGGAACACAAATGGAAAAAATGAAATTGAAACAGAAAAGAAAAAAAAATTCGAAAAAAATTTATACAAATATGGAGCTGCCAGGAATTCAAAAAGCGGACAAAACAAAAATTGGTTGATGGAATAGATCAGTTATGGAGGGAAATGAGAAGCACAGGACAAGAAAGCGGAGAATGGATAATGAGGGGAAAAGTACAAACGATTCTTTGTGAATAATATAGTAGGGAATTTGAAAGGATGTCTAAAGAGAAGGAGAACGCAGAACTAAGAGAGAATGTAATGGGGAGATAATCCGGAACTATACAGTAACAATAGAGAAGATGATAGAAATGTGTTTAGAAATAAGAGTAATAATAACTGTAGTAGTAAGAAAAATTGTATAGTGGTTATATTCTAAAGCCCGTGAGGGCAAGAATGGCTTAAAAAAAAAAATTAAAAAAAAAAAAATACTACCGATTTGGGAGAAATTTCAATGGAAATACAATTGTAAAATAATATTTACTTTTTGCTTCTGGAAAATGTGATGAAAAGTTGATCGAGATATACGATAAATAGTTGTTGATCGACATGCTTTGAAAAATTGACATTTTTTTCCACGTGCAAAATTATTGAGTTTCCCAAAATGTACCCGAGAAAAAATGTATAACAATAAAATCGTACTCACTTTTCGTTCGCGACAACATGAGCACGCCATCGTTTGACTAGAACTTGAGGCGATTCGGTTAATTGCACCAACCCTGTGTATACTTCGTCTCGCGTAAATCCTAATCTTTCGAGATTTCGTTTCAACTATTACCAGATAAAATATATTGAAATAATAACAATGAAACAAAAAAGGCTCGTTTATGGTCTCGGTTTATAAAAAAAAAAAACGTTTATTACAGTTAATTAATCGTACCTTTTTCAGGATTATCGTTCGTTCGCTGGTACCGGCTTGCGGTAACCACGATTTTAAAGTAAAATTTTTGTGATCCATTGTGCTAACGGTGAGTGTATTTTTCGATTATCTATTCTCACTCGGACCGAGGCCAATAAATCAATTTGTGTGTGCTTTCTTCTAGTTATGGTCTTCCATTGGCCTCTTTGTTTTTTTTTCTGTCCCCTGAAACAAAGGGCCGTGCCGTACTGTAAGAACCTTCAATAATACGAGGGAGAAGGGGGCGGGGATAAGACAAGAAAGTAAATATTTATTTTCATCCGTTTCCTTCACTGCTTATGTTCTATTTATCTTTTGTCTGTACTTGCTTATTTTATTTTATTTTTTCTATATTTTTGTATTTCGAAGTTTTTTCTTTAAAATGTTAGCGAATAATAAAGGTGGAAAAGTACGCGGGTTTTTCGCTAAATCTTGTACAATCCTCAAAACGTGCTTCGACAAAATGTAGAATAGTCCGCAGGGTGCCGACGAAACAAAAAAGTGATTTAGTGAGTTCGTTTTCTCGACGAGTAAGCAAGAAAGAAAAAACGAAGAAAAAAATTCCGTGAGTATATGTCGACTCGAGTTTCATGGTGCCACTCTCGTCCGGTTGGACCCCACGGGCCACGATATTTTACGAAGCATTTCAATAGAGATCGGGAAAAAATGTCTTCAAAATGTTTTCATCAAGAGACTGAAAATAGAGATATGTGAATGTTTTATGGCATGACCCCTCGATGCTTTACCAAATATCTACGAAGCCCTTTCGTGGTTAGAAAAAAAAATATTATGTAGAAAGACGTAGCATGTATTCGAAGAAAGCTTCGTACGAGCTCGGGACAATTCGTTTCGTATTGGTAGGAGATCTACGAAGGAAAAGCAAATCCTCATTCGTAAATGGAGAGTTTTGTAGGATCTGCAGTTTTGATAACGCGGTAATACGATCACGAGTAATGTAAAATAACGTCCTCTCAACTGTTGATATATACGAGGAATTAAATTTTTCATTTCCGAGTCTATAGAACGATTTTGAAATGTGAATTAAGACGAAATTTCGTGAACACAAAATAGATAAAGTATTTTTTTTAACACACACTGAAATCAAAATAGGGAGGTAATTACGGAAACCAAATTTTGTTCGTTGTAATGCAACAGAAGTATATTTTTGTTTCTTTTGCAAGTTCGAAATTTAGGCAGCTGTAATTTTTTTTTCTTCATTCAAATTCAATGGTGGATTTTTATCAAAACATTTGGCCAATTCTCGTCGCTTCAATCAGCGAAAAAAAAACCTTATTTCGCTGCAAAAAAAAACCTTATTTCGCTGCATAGCATAACTTCATTGTTTACATGTTCAAAATAGTTTGAAACGAATTTGACAGACGACGTGTTCACAGTACGAATGTAAAAACAGAATGGAACGAGGAAGACGTAGCCATAGGTTTCTAGGGTGTACCCATAAAAATCGGTAGGTTGTACGTCTCTCGGTGCGGCCCGACGGATCCCCAAATACTTTTCCGACGAGCATTAGCTGAGAGAATAATTGTGAGCATGTGGGTTGAGAGAAATAAAATTCAGTACCTTTTTTTACTCATTCGTTTACTCAGAGCCTTTTAATAAATTCGTTTTACAGTCGAGTCTTTGAAACATCGTAAATGGCGAAGGAGATTCGTGTGAGTTCACTGCTTTTGGGGAAGAAATGTATCGGCACTTAAAATCCTCTTCGTCGGTGTAAACTTATTAACTTAATCTTACATTAATGATAAACATGAATCACAATGTTCCAAACTAACAATACAAATTCTAATTTTTTTTTTCGACGAGCCTGAATTACGTTAAAAGTGCTAAAAGTGGTTGAGCGTAAGTTTGTGAAGTACAGCCATATCCTTTGTTTGATTCAAATGAAAATCAGAGACGCCTGTTGCATGCTACCGCGCGGCTCGCAACTGACGGGATAAGAGCCTCGCCTCGTGTATCGGGAATCATCATGAAACTGCCGACGGTTCGTTTTTCTTCGGTACTAAAAACTGCAGCCGTACCACGCGACAAAAAAAAAATCGAGTCTAGCAGCGCTGTGCTGATGTGACACAAATGCCAACCACACGACCTATCTCAGCCTATCTTCGCGTTGTTCTTTCATTCGATAAACATAACCTCAAAGTTTCATTCTTTGAACTTTAATTTTGGTTGTCCGCGAGTTGTTTCTTTTATTGTTGACATTTCATTTGTTTCGATATTCTTTTTAAATCAGTTCGAGGTGTGTGAGAATATGTCTCGATGCTGGGATCATTGGTCCTCGGTTGTCGAAATGGACCATTCTGATCCATGCGATCCCCCGGTCGTATAACGTGCAATTAACTCGACTGGCTCGTTTATGGAAAAAAGATTGTGGCTTGTTCAAAGAATATGCCAAATTGGGCGAGTTTTGTCAGGTTATTGCGGCGTCGATTGGTCCTCGGCATAATATTCGCACTGTCTCTCACGTACTGTGCAATATCATTGTTGTCTCATGAGGTAACATTTGCTTTTACCCCACCCTTATTATTATTTTTAAAGAACAGCACTATGCATCTTACGGAACTTCATTTTACCACCTCAATTCGTAGAAATTGGGCAATTCTTTAAGACGAATTCGAGTGGAAGACGATCCAGATGGAAATATGTTTGTCGATAATCAGGATTCACCGATAGCCGATTATAATGATAACGGTGACGATGAAAATTTCAAAGGCTCCGCTAAAGACATTGGCTGGCAGTTACAAATGGAAAACAATTATGAGACTGAAAATGACGATGCGATCGACAATGCTCGAGTTAATCTTGATTCTAATGATACTTTCGTCATTGCGCGTTCTTGTCGCAATTCCATTCAGGTACTTTATTTCTAAATGACACACTTTTTTCTGTATATTTGAAATATTCAGTATTAGATTCGACTGTCAACCCTTGCCTGGCCAGATGGTATTTTTGTTTACGTGCAATTTGAATTTTCCAAAGTATCATGACACTTGCGCCCTATAATTCGGGGCAATGACTGAAAGTGTAGTGCTCTATATCAAGAGATAGCGCGGAGTACGTAGTTTATATCTTAACTTTGCAATTTCAAGCTGCGACAGTAGCGTTTCCTTTGCAACAGTCGTTTACAGCCGATAAATCGATCTATTACGTTAAGAAACGTTTTGATTTTTCTCTCGCTTCGCTAACCCTGCAGGGTCTATATTGTTCATTTTTCTGGAAGTTTGAAGTATTGTGATCCCTCGGTTGATTGTCTCGGACATAGCAAACAAATGAAAGAAACTCAACAGTTTCATTTGGTCATGACTGTATATCGATGATATTCATATGCATTTATTCGCCAGGGTAAAGCACTCATCGTTGACGAGCGTGGTTTTGTTTGCTCCCGCTCTGAGCTGTTACCAACAGGTTGTTGTAGTTTAACACCATTGAAAAAGGCAAAAGAAGAGAGCGTCGATGAGACAGCGCGCTTCAGTCCAAAAAGGAAAAGATACAGCTGCGAAACGTGCAATGCACAGGGATGCTGTGCAATTTATGAATACTGCGTATCTTGCTGTCTCCAACCTGGCAAGGTGAGCAGTGAAATAATGAAGAAAATGAAATAATTTACAAAATAGTTAAATAACAGTGAGAAGCTGCCAAAAGTTCGTGTATAAGCAAATATTTTTTGCCTTTGCAGAGACGAGGCAAAAAAAATATGGGAGAAAGAGAACGTCGGGAGAGCTTGAAGGGTCGGGCTCGCGACGAAGATGCAGTCAGACCGAGGCTACGAAACCTTGATCGTTTTCAAATTTGCTTGGCAACTTGTCGCACATCGAGCGCAAGCGTCCAACACGAAAACACGTACAAGGATCCGGACTCGAAACACTGTTATTCTCAATATCAAAGACATCGTCGTGACGATAATCTGTTGAAAAATAATAATGGTGACAACTCTATTGTTGTCGTTACACCTTCTTCTACGTTGCGATTATTTATCCGGCAACGACTTCTATATCCGATCCTGAACATAACTTTTTCTTCAATTTTTTCCGTTTTTACAAAAAACATCATCGATTAGTCTCTGGATTTCAGCAGCACTACGACTTCATGCATAATTTCTTTATTTTTCAACAACTCTATGATGAATTTCTTCTTTGCAATACATTTTTATTCACAAAATTATTCGGTGGGTCATTAAAATTTAAATATTTCATGAATAATTATAAAGAAAAATCTCTACTTATACATTTCAATCTTTCTGCTAATTTTTTCTGACATGATTCTATTCATGTGATGAAGATTTTTTCGACGCCATTCATTCCTAGAGTTGATTCTGACGACAGGGATTTTGACATGGAGATATTAGGAAACAGGTTTATTCATAAACAGATTTGTGTATTAACTAACAGAGTTGTTTAAAAATAAAATAGTAGTACACAGAGTCATGGTGCTGCTGTCGCGACTTCCGATGACTTATTCGAATAAATATCGACTAAAATTAAGTTACAACGGACATTAGCTCGATCTATTTTGAGTCAAGGCTCGGCAGCCTTTTACTCGAGGACTGAGATCTCACAGTTTTAAATGCTTAGAAGAAGGATCATTACAGTTATAGAAAGAGAGAGAGAGAAAGAGAGAGAGCGAGCTTTCGAAGAAGCAGCACGTTATTGACTTCGCTTTCTGGTCAAGACAATCGATCGAGTCCTTTAGCAATCACATCTTCGAGATGGGACGATTGCCCTTAAAATCGTATAGTGGCCTCGACAGGGATTGAACAACAAATTTTCATTAGTTTCAATCACGCACTATCACCGAGGAAAGCTGTTTCTCGCCACAAACACTTGTTTCCACTATAAATTGCAGTAAGATTCGAATTCAGTAAACTGTTGGAAGCGGCGAGATCGTAATTTTTCGCGATATCGTTAGTACAACAGGATTCAGTGCGATGCCTCTAAGGTCTTCAATTACTTTTCGACGACTGGATCTTCTGAACCTCTTTGGTAACGGGTCCAAATAAACTACTTTTTTGACTTAGCTTGACTTTTAAGTACTGTTTCGATTTCAGTTTTAATTGGTGATGCAGTTATCTACTCTTGATTGCGATTTTTAGTAGAATAGTAGATTACTAAGCTCGTATCGATTCCTTGTTTTCAGTTGGAGGCTATGAGTCTGGCGATAGTTCATCAGATGTACCATGGTGCTAACGTTCTGGTTCTAAGTGGGGTGTGACATCAGTGATCTCATACGGCCAAGTTTATGATTTTTTCAGTGCTCTACTAAGTGATTCATGCTGAGGGGTTGTCTGGGGGTTCTGTAGGATCGCAGTAGCGGTCCAAGTAGAGTGGATGGAGGATTGTGATTTTATCGCCGTAGCGAATGAAACCATAGTAGCAGTTCCCTTTTTCGGTGACACATGCGCGAGCTCTTACAAATGATTGTATTGGTTTCCATAAAACCGCGAACATATCATTTCTCGCTTTGTTCGCTGGGCTCGGTTTTACGATGGTGCGGATTGTTAACATTCCAACGTTATTTTCTTGAGGAACGAGGATGAATGCGGGATAATAAAATTTTGTCGCGAACAATGTCATCCGACGGTTCATTAAACTTTACGATGAATCGATGGTTTTGGTTCCGACAGTCGTGTATGTTATAGATCAACATTACAGCTGACCGACTCAAATTGGATCCATCCCTGACGATACCAATCGTCTGATATGTCTAATCCTTTCTCCTAGTGTTTTCAGGAACTCGGTCAAGTCTCCACACAGGCGACTCTATTGGTGATTATTGACTATGATTCCCTGCTGTGTACCGCCACGTGGTTGATCACTGGCGGTCGACGAGGCGCGTGACTGCCGACGCAGTGTACCTCTATAAAATAACATAATACTCAGCTGCCAAGGGCTGCTTTTTCGATGACTTTTACTCCTATTAACCTCCGATGAGCTAACAATGGAAATCGGAGGCGGTTTATTTGATCGCTAGACGCACGAGGGAGGGTATTATTACGTCACAGGTATAAACAGAGTAAGAATTAAAGAAGTAGACGATTGTGACCATGTGATATGATGGGGGATCCGAAAAGCCTCGCAAAGCGTTAGGCGACGTTGGGGCTTCATGGGAAACTATTGATGGACTATGAAAACGGATTTTTTTGCAGTGACAAAAAAATGAGGCATGTCTTATTTGTATGGCATTGGACGAAGGAAATGAAATGGCATAATATGCTAAGGTGAGGACGCTGCCATGATACGATCGAAACTGGCTTATTTTTTATTTCAGTGGTCATGACGAGTTGCGTAACAGTTAACAGTTGACAGTAACCGTTTTGCATTTTCAAAATTTCACGTTAGACTGAGATTAACCGACGGCGAAAATGCTTAACAATGGGTCGTTCATCTACCGATGGAACTCTGTGCTGAATGACCCACTTGTTGCTGTGAGGTTTTCGTCGGAGAAGTAATATCGACCCTGAATACTCGCCACGTGACGCTCTATACTTTTCGTTCCCCTTTATTAAGGGTATGAATCAGTCAGTCATGCCCCTCGAATTTTTGAAACCGAACTTATTCCCCATCGTTCGACCGATTGGAAGAAAAAAGCTTCCGCCCACGCAATAAGGCAAAAACGGGAAGGAACTTTTTTATATTCCGATCGCACGGACGGTGTGGAAAAATCTAATCTTCCAAATGAGTAGCTATCGCTCCCGCACTCACGACGATCCAGTCGGTATGGTAATTTAATTGAATATTAATTCAATACAAATTAAGCGCAATAAATTTTTAATTTGTTTCGCTGTTTAATTTGCCACGCTTTTCCAACACACGATTTTGAATAATTGAGCAGTTCCCGTAGTAGGTGCTCAATCGTAGCTGTAATGGACATTGATTTTCTCTTTTGTGGGCTACTGTGTTATTTCTCTTAGAGTATCGATTAGTTGACCCTTTAACTTGTTGACATAGGATTTCGGATGCTAGCGTGTGTTACGTCCCCGTGAGGTTGATGAATTAGACGGGTTGGTAACGTGAAATTGACTCTTCTTCCGGGTCAAAACAATTGAGTTCTTCACCTCGTCTTGAATAGGGGGTGTGAATGGGTGATGAAAGAATAGTAGTTTGAGCTCATGGCACGCGAGCGTTAGGTGGAATGATTCAATTGCGAGAGATCTTTTACGTGAACATTTCATTGGAACTTTTTTCAAATCATAAACAATCTAAACAATGAATTACTCCAAAAGTCAAAGTCCTAGATGTCTACCTCTTCAATTTCGTCCGTTTTTATAAAAAACCTGAACATCTGTGCAAGAGGCAGATGTGAGCAAATAATATCGATACCTGCCCGCAAAACACCTAATTGTGTTTTGATTGTTAAAAATTTTGGGGGCTGTTAAACGTTTGAGAAAGTACCAGTTGAAAAAAATGGGAAACAACGATTGTAAACTACAAAGGGTTGAAACTGTAGAAAATTCACGAAAAATACTGTAGCTTTTTTTCCGTTCGAAACTACTTTTCGAAACTACTCACGTACACTTATTAGCCTTTTTGTGAAGTCACAATGTTTTGAAATCACTCCCACGCAGGAAAGGGTTAAGTAAAAAATCTGATGTCTTTATACGCGGGGCCGGTTGGTAACTGGCCGGGTCTCATAGTACAGCGCATTAATGCAGAGTTTTTCTCCAACTAAACATTCCAGGAACGAACCGTCGCAAAATCAGAACTGACGAGTCTTTCCCACCAGAAGAATGGCGATAGCTCGAATAGCTGCCGTTCGGGTTTTTGTGGAGTATGCAAAATGTTGAATAGGAATATCAAAATATGAGAAGAATTAGATTTCGTTCGTGTGGTCTCGCCATTGGACCTCACGGATCGTGCGATATCCGGTTGCGATACACGGCTCGAAGTGTAACACGAAACCGCGAACAGGGAGAAACTTTCTGACGAAGCGATTTTACAGACGCAACAAAGAGCAATTAATCAGTGATTAATAAGACATTAAGTAATAATATATTATAAAGTACCAGAACATTGCGTGAGTTCGTGACATATCGTCTTGAATAAAAAGAAATTATCACCATAGAAATGGGATGTGAAATAATATTGATTAAACCACGGAACATTGCATAAGGATTCAAATTTACAAGTATCTTCTCAATTATGAAATCGAATACAAACTGAACTTTTGGTAATTATGACATCATTATTAAAGACACATCAAGCGATCTCGATTCTCTCGCTCTGACTGACACTTCTTTCTTCTTTTTTATCTGTCAGTTGTAAATAAATGAAGCAAGCTAGGACCACTACGTTCCCCGACATGTATATATTTTTTCAAAATGGATTTTCCTACTATTTACTACTAGTGCCGAAAGTAACGGATTCCATCGCGCGTGAAGTTGCCGCATGAGCCAAAGTTTCACCATACGGATTCGTACGAGTACGAATACGAAAATGCATCATAACTCGAGTCGAAAGTTTTCTGCACATGTAACATACAATATTCTTTGTGATATCTGTCACGGAGGTTTGATTAGAGATTCGTCATTCAGTTGTTGTCATGTTCTATTCATTAATCAGTCCAGTGAGCAAGCTCCTCATTGTGACGCACCAGTGCGGTAAAAACAAAAAAAGAATCGTTGCGAAATAAGCTACTCTCCGCACGCCATACATGAATCGGAAATCAAACTTTTTTAAGTATAATTTTTATTTCACCCCGCTTTCGGCAACCCCAAGTGTATACTAGCCTTGGAAAGAGAATACGTACCATTTCATAGATAATCGAGGAGTCGTCACGGTAGGGTCGTGTAAGTGAGTCACGTTAGGGTCGTGTTAGTAAGCCACGAAAGTGTAAGTTCATTGGATAAGGGGTCGTAAACGGACACGCGCGGACCATTCAATTATCATCATTATTTGTTCTATTTCTGCTCGGTGTTTGCGTATCGTAAGAATATCGTTGTAGAATTGAATTCGAATTGATTATTATCGGAATCGGAGAGTTTCACCTCAAAAATGATTTATTCGTTTCCCTCTTTGCGCCTGTCTTTCGACTACAAGACTGCATGGGAGTCTCAATGGAGGAAACCAAGGAAAGAGTTGTTTGCAAGACTTAATTGAATTTTAACTCGTGTTTCTATATTTTTAAAAAACTTAATTTTACTATGAGAATGAATAACATAATTATTGTTCACTTACACGTGATATAAAAATTGTAGATCCTACGAACGCGAAACCATCGGTTGTTGTAGGATCGTAATTATTCTGATTTAATTCACTTCTTCTTCAGTTTACGTTGGAGGTTGAACTCGAACTATAATTTTTAGTTTGTAATACTTTTCTTGACTGTGCTCTTAAACTTCTTTCAAATTTCGCTCAGACGTCTCCTAAACCCGTCTCAACTAACCGATTTTTCCTTGCGTCAGTGGTTTGTACGTTTTATTTTCAAGACGTTCCACTAATCTTGAAAGCGTCGAAAAAATCAACGCCTATGGGTGTCTGCCCAGGTCTCATATCAGTTTTTCTTGATCTTACTCTAAGGACCTCACGCTTCGAAACTATATATTGTAAACACGATATTTGGAATTTTTTGAAATATCTATGAAAACTCTAAGACCCCATAACTCATGGAGTTTATGGGAAATGTCAGCCTCCTCTCATGGAATATCACTTATTGTGATATAATGAACAACTTCACGGAAAATTGTGATGTCGGAACGTCTCGCTTAAAAATTTTCCGTGATATCGATTTTATCCCAATTACGAAAAAAAAATTTTAGCTCATTCCCCCTTTTTCCTCTAACCTCTCGATTAATAGACTTAACGGGGATCTTTGACGAGGAGATTAACTTTTAAGTTTTGATTTGAATTAAGAAAATAAATAAAAATATATTGTGACGAATTATTTCTTTTAATTACAATTGCAATATGTTACTCACTTGAAGTAAACGTTGGCGAAGACGAAATAAGTCAGCTGCTGGTTAGGGATCTTCTCTTTAATTGACTTTTTTTAAAATTGACTTTACGTTATATATTTTTTACTTTTGTCCTTTTTTGGGACTCACTTTGCGAAAACGTGACTTTTCAATAACTCAATCTTCAATATGTAGTTTGTCTCTTATGACATGAACTCTTGATCTCATTTCCTTTCGATTCTTGATTGTTTATCCTTGCAACACTTGATCTATTTCCCTTGCAACTGACTGATTTTTCCTTGCGCAGTGGTATTTGAAACTCAATTACTAGGCGTTTCCCTAATTTTGAGGGAAGGGAAAATCAACACAAATGACATTTTGTCTAGACCTCGGTTTTTCGTTATCTTAGTCTAAGGACCCTATGTTTCTGGACCGCACAATCCCCCCCACATGGTTTTCCTTTGGGATACCGGGGGGATTTCTTTTCTCTCCCCGACGACCAATAGTGTTGCTTCGGGGAGGCACGTTCTCCCCTCTGCATTTTTATGTACAGATCATATATCTATGTTCTATATTCTACATCTTTTCGGTCTTCTCGTTCTTTTCTCGTTCGTGCTCATTATTTCTTCATCTTTTGTTTATTTTAATTTTAATGTTTTCATGTATTCCCATTTTATTTATACCTGTTGTTTGTTTTTGATTCATTCACTATCAAGACCGTTATTTCAATTATTGTTACTGAGTTTATTGATTTAACATTTGCACTGTTATTTAAATTCATTTAGCTGTTCAATTTATCTAATGTGTTTCTCATTATAATTGTTCGTTCATAATTCGTACATTATTTGCTTATTGTATATTTTATTGATTATCAAGTTTTTTGATAAATAATTTGTCTGTAGTTTGCAGTCGTTGATGTGAAATATTTTGACAATTTTTAGTTCGCACGGAGAGTCGCAGATGCATTCGGTCATTCTTATCTCGAAAGAGGGAACGCAGTTTCTGTCTTTTTCTAATGTCGTAGTCCATGTTTACTTTCAAGGGATCTTGCGGATTTTCGTTTCCTGTTTGAAAAGCTTTTCTTTTCCTTGTATGTATTCTTTCGTTATCGCGTAATATGAAACAATGGTACTCGGTGGGTCCACTCGACATCTGGCAATATTTCGCCTGACCCAAACCGCTATGATTTATGTTTATTTTTTGCGCATGCATCTGTAAAATTCGTTCGGTCGGAAATCTAGGATCATGATAGAGGGACTGACCCAAGTCGTTCTATCTGTATTTATACTCTCTCAGAAAGGGGTCTGTGAGTTTACACTCAACACGTGACGTTTTTTTCTGAAGCCTCTCAAGTACCAGAAACTTGGATCTAAACTTGTATTTGTACGAAAACGTTATCTATCTGGTCGTTTAAATACATGATTTTCTTTAGTTGAAATATTTTCTAAACGTATAGAATTTGTGATTGATTATTGATTCAGACGGACGTGACAAAATATTTAATTTCGGAACCCGAATTTGTCAAATTTAGTTGTACCTTCGAAAAGTCTTCTTGTTTCAACGTTTCGTGCCTGGGCTCGCGCGTGGGTATAATTAACTCAATACCCAGCCCGACTATTAGTTTGCATTCAATACTTATGAAATATTTGTCCACTAATCAGCTAGACCCAGCCTCCCCCAACGAAAAATAACACATTCATCTGTACTACAGTCTAATCTTAAAAATCTTTGAAATACCTGACGAGAAGACTCTGCCAAGTCTCTTGGCATTTTGATTTTCTGCATAAACGGAAATTTTTTGGCAGAATATTGTTTTTGTTCGTTATCCGGCAAATAGGGCGTTAAAAAATCGTGTAAGTCGTTAAAGTCGTACCAGGGTCTCACAGCGACGAACGAATACCTCGCACGAGTTTGGAACGCGCGCGCCAAACGTCGCTATAATCAACGTTCGATCCAGGGAAACGTTTTTTTACATATTCCATTACCTCGTTGTGTATGGACTCTTGCACCGTACCGCGAACCTGCCGGATCAAACGTATTATTGCTTAAAAACTCATTATTTCATTTTGATTGCATAGGACTCAGCGGAAATTCGCACTTACCTCCGTGTATTTACAATCTGCTGCTGCGTAATGACAGGAGATAGCTTTTCGTGTTCGTTCAGAGCGATTGACTCCCGAACCGTGGACGAGCAACGGGTGAAAGAAGAGGGTATCGCCCGGCTCTGCTTCCAAATTCACCCAGATCATGGAATCGGGCAGATCCTAATCGCGGTGCCATAAAAATATCAATAATAGTATTTATTATTCATAACTTCATCGCAAATTCGATAAAGTTTCAATTATTTTGAGTTTTACTGAACCGCAGTAGAAAAACCGTTGAATACAGCCTTCGTGTTCAATATTTCGTTTTTCGATGCTCAAAAAAGCCAGGAACGATGTGAATACTCACTTGAATCTCGTGGTAAAATTTATTGATAGGGTCGTTCGATTTTTTAGAATAACCATGAGGATAGAGTTGGCCAGGAAGGTGCGAACCAGGTGAGACGTAAAGACAACCGTTGAGAGTGTCACACGGTTCGATCGCGGTCCAAGCAGCCACGATCCGATCGGCTGGTCCAAACGGAAAGTAGTACATATCCTGATGAGGAGGATGCCTGCAATAATTTCGAACTCATAATTTTTCATGGAATGAAAGAAGAACTGGCGATCGAACCGTAGGAAAAAAGGATTTCTACCTGCTACTTCTCGAGCCAATATCCGGAGGCTTTGCAATGAGCATACTGTGCATTGCCATAATGCTCGGTCCCGTGAAGGACTCGATTATATCCAAAAGAGGTTTGTATTCGATGTATTCACGAAAAACTTCGTCGTGCACAATATCCTGGACTTTGTTCACTGATTTCCGGTCAGTGACATCGCGCATCACGGTCATCATACCTTGACGCACTTTTTTTGAGGCAATGTCATCGAATCTGCATCGTATGGAGATTTAATGTCACGGTATAAATGAAAATTGAAACGTTTATATCTCTGGAATATATGCTTCGAAAAGAAAAATCAGCGAAAATTGCTTGACTCACCTTGCACTGCATTTTTCGAGAATGTGCCGTGGCACTAGACGCGGTACAACAAGATATCCATTCTCCTCATAAAAAATACGCTGATTCTCGCTCAATCTTTCCCCGTTCTCTCGCGTTAATCGAAAAGTTTTTCTACTCATGGCTGCTCGACCGTCTGTAACATCGAAAAGCAACGAAGCTTATTACGTTGGGCTTCACACGATCAGAGATTGATTGATTGAAAATTTTGTTGTACCCTAGCGAGCTTTTGGTCAAAAGGCATAATAATAAATAAGAATAATAAACATAAATAAAACATGGATTATAACCAAATAAATGTTGCAGGATAGAGAAATAAATAGAGCAGTGAAACGGTTGTTAAAAAAACGGAAAATAAAATATAAAAAATAATACAAAAATAGCAGACATGTATAAAAAATCGAATAACAATGCAAAAAAAACGAATAACGATGTAAAAGAAAAAAAAATGAATTAAGGTGGAAAGATAGTTAGAATAAAAAAGAAGTATTCGTGCCATTGGGGGTGACGACGATGCGCGCGCGAGTTTTGACGCGTCGGCGTCGCTCTCGGTGTTTTTCTTATTTGGCATCGCGAGCACGTGGCACATCGGCAGTACCGAGCAAGAGGATACGTTGTGAGGGACTTGTCCCGATCACGAGCGAGTTTCAATCGGGAACTGTCCAAGAGAAAGTTCAAAGTATCAGCAAGCTTTTTGCTCGTGTGTGATTTTGCGTTTTATTTTTCTTTTTTCTTTTGGCAGAATGCCATTGCTCTTTTATTTCGAAAGTATTACCGGAGGAAGGTTTCCAACGAAGGGCTAGAATGTCATCGACTCTTGAGCTCTTTTCGGATGCCTTCTCATCACCGACGTCGCCTAATTTTGCATACTCTTCCATCAAGAATGGATATCAATATCAGGTATGAATATTTTATAATATTTTCTTGAAAAATGTTGCCGCTGACACGATTTATTTGACTTATCGTTTGTTGTTCTCTTTAAAATCGTAACTCGAGTGGCGTCGTTTCAAAATACACACAGTTTGTTATGGTTCGATATAAACGTAGAGCATAGAAAGGAAAAACGAGCTTGACACGAGTGTGGAAAGAAAAGTCCCCCTGTAGATACAATCGATGTACGTATACGTCGCGTTTAATAATAAAATAGGCAAGGTCTACAACCTTCCGTAAACGTGCGCGAGGTTGCCCGTTAAGAATAGAAGAGAAGGGCTTATCAGAATCATTGCGTACGAATGTTTTATAAATTAACTGGAGGTGAGAAAGGTGAAAAAAAAAAAAAATACTAAGTGGAGAAACTAATCAAGAAAAATGTCCAGCAACTATAAAAAAAATAAGATTAAATTGTAAAACAACAAAGATGGTTGAACCGATGTTCAATCGATGACTGGCAACTCTCAATGGGATCAGAGTTATTGTTTTTTCTTGATTTTTTATTTTTATTTTTCCGTTGTTTTTGATATCTGAAGAAAGTCGGCGACATCAACGGAGTTTCATACTTGGCCAGACAAATGGGCGACCCGTTACGAGCTAGACATAGCGTCGTGCCAAATTTTGATCCCCGGGTCGTTGAGATAAAGTGGGTAAACGAAGCAGAAAGTCGAACGAGGGAAACGAAGCAGCGCGGGGTGATGGGAGTTAGAGTTAAATCGGAAGAACCGGTAACGCGGTGTTCGGAGGTGTGGAATATTGAAAGCGCCGGTGAAGGGACGTTAGAGTTCAGGGGATTCCTGCTCGTAACGAAGAACGTGTCAAGGACGAGGGGACTTCGATTCTTCCGGCCCTCGTTACCCGAGAAATGAGCAACCCACCCTCATTTTTGGAATTCCCCTTTCGTTCGGGGCTATTTGACGATGATTCTTTCGACGATTATACGGAAGCGCACCCGCGCAGGACCAACCGATCGATATTGACGAGCAGATAAAGCTTCGTGTGCCAAAGTTGTTACACACGTATTCAGTCTACTCTTTATCGAGATGATTTATTAATCGGAGATCTATTCCGGTACGTAGTTACCGCATTGGACGAGATATACCACTGCAGACAGGACGATAAAAGAGATAGAGAAAGAGAGAGAGAGAAAAAAAGAAGGAACAAGCCACAGTTAAATCCTTACGGGGTTAACTCGAGGAAAGTAGGACGCGTGTCGTGAAATCGATACGTCACAGTCGTCCAATTTCAATTTCATACCAAGGATCAATAAAGCGAGGAGTCTACCTGAGTCTGTGTCACGATATTACCAGTCGATATTCACTATCGTCGAACTCTCTTTCCTTCCTTCCGTTGCTTACAAATACAAGGTCAATTTTGTTTTGCATATTCTTTTTTTTCTTTTTCTTTTCCCCTGATGCACTTTTCAGCTTAAATGAAAGCTATATCCAACGGCCATGATACCGATCATTATCGCGAAACAGATGATCGAGGCGCAAAGGTACACGCAACACTTGTATAGACCTTGCCGAATTTCCACGTCCGGATCGTAGATCTGGACCTTCCCGATCGTTTGACGTGCCCTTCCACGGACCACAGCCTCGTTCACTGTCATTCGATAAAATCATTTTCTCCCTTCAATTCGCTTTAAAAGTTCATACTTTTATCTTTGAAAACCCTCACTTCGCGATGTACCCGAATACGCAGTTGAACCGGAAGAAGGCTCTTGAAATACTATCTTCGTATGCCTTGCAACGTTTTTAGGGTAATGAACAGCCAACTGTGTTGAGAAAAAATATTGATTAACATTGAATTTTAGATCTAATGATAACATCGTTCATATTGCATCGTTTCACGTGTTGAAGAAAACGAATCCAATTACTGAAATATTATGGGAGAAATTAAAACAATCGTTTATGGTCACAAGATCGGAAATTGATTTGTTTTTGATCAAATGAAAAACGAAGTTGACGGCGTTAGAATGGCAAGAAATGACAACCAATTTCTTGATTTTACTATTCAAGTCTTTTATGGTTTTAATTTTGGGTCACAATCAAAATCTGACTCAGTATCGATGAAAACTTTAGTATCATTTACTTATGTTGTTGGAGTCTGCATCAGTGGTACGCAGTGATGGATTTTTTTTTGACACAGAACAAATTGCAATATGAACAATAATAGACCGTACTTGAGAAAAATGTTTCAAAACCGCCTTATTTTTCGATCGACAAATTTTTCATGATCAGCAAGAAATGTCTGACGAAATAAACAACTCGTTTGTGATTCCGTTCTCACCAGATGATAAGATTATTTGACACGGAATATTTGAGGGGATGATGAAAAAATGAATATTTGCTACGTGCCAAACATAATAAGGCGTTTGAAAAGACACTCCACATCTGAAGATCGTGTCATTCTAACCACTGTCTCGTCTTCGTGATGCTCCGTTGGATTTTCATCATTTTCGGTCGCCTGGGCTTGCATTCGGATTTCTGAAACGTTTTCGTACATAAGAAGAAAATTCAAATTAGCCATGTTTCAATTATAAAGATTTATCCTTTCCTGAGCATGAAACAAGGTGGAAAAAACGAGCGACAAATATCGAAAGGAATTCGCAGCTGATGTACGTCTCTAATATTAGTGCAAAGAGAGGACTGAGAATCGGGCAAGTTCGCGGGCTCGAATGCGGAAAATGATCGATTCGAGACTGTCGCTGCTAATGGTCCATAATGGAAACACCGGAACGATGGGCTAACCGAATTAGCCTCCGGTACGCCGAGATACGTACGATGGTGAATGCATTTAGTCTCTCTCCTTCAATGTAGGCAAAATAATGTATCGTGCGGTGGCAAATCGCATAATCATATTGCGAACGTACGTCAACGTCGACGGAGTGTTTATACACTCCGTACAAAGTTTATAGGGGCGCGAGAGGTTCCTCCCCCGACTAAAATACCAGAACCACGAGTTGAGCCTGCTCGTGCTTCCTCCACTTTTTCCCACGTTTATGGAACTCTCCGTACGTCGAAAAGTTCGATAACAAAACTCGAAGCCAATTTTCACGACTTTTTTTTTCCACCGAAACGTTTCACCGAGACCGAAAAATATCAGAAATCACGACGGCGTCTCGATGTCGAGTATTAAAATGAAAAAATGCAGATAAAAAAATTATACAAAGATAAAGTCTATTCGAATATTTCATTACACTTGTTCTTGATTTTTTAGTTTTTGAGAAAAGATCTTTTTTAATATTCCTCATCATTGACAGTTTAGTAATGCCCGAATTCTGCTGAGTCTTCAGCCTCGGAAATCGTAGCCGCGTGCGGTGACCGAAAAAAAGGAGGGCGACGGAGGAATGGGCCCTTGGGCCTTTGGGGTCTCGATCGTCCTCATCTCCGCTATCGGACTTCTCATAAATGGCTACGTACTTCTGGTCGTTTTTGGTTTTCGCAAACAGGTTCAACACTTCATTCTTTCTCCGATAAAAACATCATTCTTTTACTTTTTTTTCAAGTGAACCTCGACAATTTTTTTTGTCTTTCTCGTTTCTTTTTTTTTCTTGTCAGACGCAGCAACACCAGACGGCGAATACCCTGTTGCTGATACATCTTGGTGTGGTCGAGGCAGCGGTTTGCCTCATCCTCCTGATTTTTACGACAGGTGGATGGCCACTTTCCGGTAGCTGGTGCATTGTTTACGGTTTTCTTCTTGCTGTTCTTCATCCTGTGGCACTGTGGACGGTAACTGGACTCAATTGTGACAGGTAAATTGGCCAAAAATCGAGTATCGTGCCTCTAAACTTTTTTAGATTCCCAGAGTCTTCAAAAGCGTGTTAAAGCGCTCTCTCAATTCTGCGAGTGCGACAGAAATAGCTGAAAAGAAAGCTTCCATTTTTGTTCAAAGACACGCGATATTAAAAATACCATTATATAAAAAATAATCCCAGAACAAATTTTTTCAATTTCTCATCAAACATTCCCGATTCAGAGTGCGCAGTGATCCTTTTGTCTTACGATTCTACGCTTTTATTAAATTCTCATGGTATAGCCTTCGCACAAAGACCATACCGCGTTTATCCCGATAACAAAAAACAAAGTTTGAACAATATGTTGGCATTTTTCCATTCTTTCTGTAAAAGGAACAAGAAGCAAGCACAACTCATGTACCGGATACAAAAATAGATTAAATTTGTTCACTCGTGTTGTCCATAGAACGACAGTGTGTGCATAAAATGCAAATCAATACACTTCGATTCTTCAATATATATGGAAAAAAAAAAAAAAAATGTATGCAGGTATTGTGCCATAGCAGCTCCATTGCATTACACCGCGTTGGTTTCACCTCGACGAGTGGGTTTGGGATTGGCTGCATCTTGGCTCGGTGCTCTCTTGTTGTGCATTCCACCGTTCTCAGGAATCGTTCCTCCGTACAAATACAGTCCAGGACTAGGTTGTTGCGTGCCAGATTTTGGCAACGACAGATGGGGCAACGCTGCTACCGTTTACGGTGCTGTGTACGCTTTTCTCGGCCTCGCACTTCCCGCTATACTCGTCACAGTTTGCAACCTCCGGGTCCTTGGAATAGCTCGCTATCATCGTCATCGCATAGCCAGTGCGATTTACGAGGTTACTCTCAGCGCTCAAGTCACAATAACACATCAGAGAAATCCATTTTTCGTACCTACGGTGACCAGTCCTGCGGCTGGTGGACCACCACCTCGTTTTCACAGTGCAGCCAGTACGGTAAGTCGCATTTATTAGAATGGACATTTTTTATGCATCTTCAAATACTTTTTTCAATATTTGAATGCACTTTTTTTGTTCATATCAAAAAATGTTTGTTTTCTTTTTAACCCTTGCGCGGCCAACTGGTCGGTCATTTGTGTCACCAGGTCTTTCTCAGTTTCTGTAACTGGTGAAAAATGTATTGTTCCATCTTCGTCGATTTCTGTTCTGATTTAGGAAACATTTCAGTGTAACGTCTAAGTCCATGGACCCAACCACGAGCATTTTTTTAATATTCCGAACTTGTAAAAGCGCTACGATTGCTTCGTTGGAGTTCTCAGCTACTCTGAATCGTGTGGAAAAGTCGAGTTTTTTATTGCGTGCTTTCTGATGTATCACAATCGTGGGAAATAATTAGTTCAAAAGATATAAAAATTGAAGAATGGGGTCCTCAACGATTCGGAAGCCAGAAAAGTTAGGTCTTCCGTTTTTACTGAGAATTCAAAATTTCGTATAACGTGGCGGTTGATCTACAAGGTTGAGTTCGATTTTTCGTTTCTTTGCCATTTTCGATTTTCAATTACTTTGGTTGGGTTCATGAGTAGCAAATTTATGATCAACGAACTTCTGGTTAAACTTGATCCGTAGTAAGACGACAAACTTTCGAAATATTTGCATAAAGTATTCGTGTACGTAATACATACAAAAATTCAATTTTAAAAAATGCATTCGTCATAATGATCACAGAGACCTGCAGGAGTAAAAATTGTTTTTTTTCTTCTCCAGTAATTTTTTAGCCTCTGTCAGGCCAACATAATTCAACTTTGCAACGCTGCAAGAGTTGAAATAGTCCTTTTTCTCTCCAGTGGTTTTTTAGCCTCTGTCTGACCAACATAATTCAACGTACAAATGGTTTTTTCATCAGGTGATGCAACTAGTCGGATCTCTTTATCTTCTATACGTCCCTTATTGCGCTCTTGTACTTTGGGAAGCAATCGGTGCTGCCCTGAGTCATCAGCAGCATCGCTTGCACCCCCATCCTCGTTTGGCATCCCTCGCATCTCTTCTGCTTGCGAGTTCGCCTCCGATAAATGGTCTTTTGTACGGCCTTAAGTCGCCCACACTACGACGATCGATTCGTAACTACTGGCGAAAGAAGGTGACGAAGTCCGAGTTACAGCAGGTGAATATTATGCTGGCATTTTCTATTAAAACGCGTATATAACGTTTTGCTCGTTGAATAATCCTTGCTGTTGGGAATTAAACGTCCGTAGGAAATTCAAGCGAGAACACCGAGCGTCGCTGGCTCGAGGCGACCCTCCGGAAGCGGTCCCGCTACCACCTCTCTATTTCCGTTTCCGCCGCTCCAGCGACGCCTCAGCGAAGCTCTCATCAATCTCGCTAATACGAGAAGTCTCAACGCCGCTACTTTCGAGAGTGGAAATATTGGAACTTTTCATCGTTCGAGGCTTCAGCCTGCAGCTTCGTGCAATACTCTTCGGGTTCCGTCAACCGGCAAAACCGTTGAATCATCCGGTATATACCATTGTTTTTTTTTTCTCGCTCTCTCTCCTCCTCATTCTTGTGCGGACTAAAGTTTTTTTTATCTTCGTAAAAGCCGATATCCGAGGATCGAAAGTCAGGGCAAGCGCAAGTGCCGCAAGCCTCATGGGTTCTCACTATCGGAGCAACGATCTCGACGCAGGTAACGACCGAATTCGTAGCAATCTCGATGCCGTTGGCTCGAACAACGAAAGTCCGAGGATTTTAATAACCCGAGCGAACAGTATCGGCGAGACTCGCCAATGTGAAAGTCCTCTCGTTGTTCCTAAATCTCGACAGTCCGATGAAGTCGGCTCTTCCCGTTGTCAAAGTAAGTTTAACGAAGAAAAATATTATGCTTTTCCAGATGATACGTCCTCACGTGGAAACATATTTTTATTTTTAATCAGTGAAGCATTTTTTTTTTTACAACGTCATGATATTCTCCGATCTTCTTGCATGAGTTAAAGTTTCATTTTTAATCACTATTTACCGTATGTTTTTTTTTTACTTTCCACCGGAATAACAAGTCACGGACAGATGTAGAAAATGTAGGCAATTTTATGGGCTCTTTTACGGGAGTGTAGTTCTATTTTTATTTCATGCAAAATCGATAGAGCGTCGATGGAGACACATAAGCACCGGAAGCGACAGTAGTACCGGATCCAGTGATCCCAGTATTTGGACTACAGGCGTTACACCAAAAATAGCTAGGATAGCAAATTTGAAGAACTGTATAGAAAACTGGCCCTCGGGAAAACGATTCGAAAGGGTTAAAACTCTTGAGGAAGCTGGAGTTTCCGTTACCGGAACTCGCGAGACTAGCAACAACAGCGAAAGCAGCGAAGGCACCGACACCACTACGACTTTGACTCTTTCCTCCAAAATGACCAACTTTACTGTAAGACTCTCTATTATTTTTATCGAAATAATCAAACACGTTATAACAGTTCTAGTGGATCATTCAACCTTGTGGGTCTGAAAAACAACGACACTTTTGAAAATCACTTTGAAACGTAATTAATCGTAAAAACAAACTCAAGCTAACGGCATCAAAAGAAATATAATTGTTCCTAGTCTTGTTCTCTTCTCTACTTGCATAAATCTCTCACATTCTGATATAACATTTTTTTATAGAATTGCTTACGAAAAATGTGAAGCTTTTATGCCGTGTCCAATTTTAAGAAATCCGTGATCCAAAAATGTAGATCAACAACTAAAATACGAATCACCAATTTAAAGACAATTCTGAGCGGTGGCTAGGGTTCTAATTTTTACTAGAATACAAGTTACAGTTATTTTCGTGAATTAATTTGAAAAAACTTAAAAATCTGATCAGCTTGAATGACTAAAATTCGCTAAGTTGTTATCTTATTGTTACTTATATCACAGTGACATTAACAAAAATTTTTGTAGCCCCGATGAAACCGTGGGCACAGTCAGGCAAAGAAAAAAGACGAAAAAGCAACCGTATGGCAACGCACGATATTTTGATAAAATGGTTCTTTAAAAGTTATTTTGATTTTTTGAAAGTTACGGGAGATAATTGGAACCTGAAAGCAACCATGAAACTAAGTTTTCTGATGGATTTTTGAAGGTTGGATTTTTGCTGCAAAAAAACTGTCATTTCAACGTTGAATTACGATTGTTTCGAAGTTTCTTTGTATTCAAAAAGACCAGAAGATAATTGGGAAGAAAAATACGAAAATCAAATGACAACGAACTTGTAACTATAAAAATTTAGGGTTGCCTCGATTTACTGCGGAGATTAAAATAAGGTCGAATTATTTGCTGTCCACATCATGAACTTGTATATAATTTGCAAAAAATCAGAGTAACAGTCAAACATCATAATTTTGGTTCGATTGAGTTATATTGAAGATTCCACCGTTGAAACACCACGAAGAATCTTTTATTCAATGAGCGATGACAGCTGTGCAAACGACTAACGAAATGTGTGTTTTGGAAATTTTTTGGTTGACTTAACGCATCGGGATATTTAAAAATGAGTTCGATGACTTTATTAGTCATGTCGAAACTACAAACACAATTTTTTCTCATTGCTCAATTTTTTCACGATTTTTTGACGAAAAACGTTAATTGGGCGAGTCAGTGATGAGGCAAGCAGGAGAAGTAACAGTTGTTTTACAGCGAAAATTCAGTTTTGAAATTTTGTTTACTCCAATATCGAGAGAATTATGTAATACGGGTTTTTTTAATATCAGTTTTCGACACGATGGAGGAATTTTCAAAACGGAACCTACAACGTGTAACAAAATTTTCAAGACGACTCAGCGGTAGCGAAAAAAATGTTCAACTGGATTGAAAAAACCATACTCACTTTTGTGGAAAATAGGATTTTTTTTTGTTACTGTCAAAATTTGGAGTACCTCGGTTCAAAATTGTTCATAAATTTATCAAATATATTCGTTCATAGCAAACTTCAGTGATTAAAAAAGAATAATTTACTCATAATTTGTCAAATTAGCCACTTTTTTTGTGAACTTTGTCTTTAAGACTTAGGCTATGAAAATAACTTAAGGAAATACGCGTTCGCAATTGAATTCACTTGACAAGTTGGCAGACTAAAAGACAGAAGAAAAATACCAAGTTGCTTAACAAGAAAAATGATTGTCGTTCTATTCCAATAATGTTACCTGAACGTAATTGATTAATTATTAACACATACATAACTAGATTATTATCGTAAATAGAAAAAAAATTTAAATCTGTAATCAACGTGCGTGTAGAACCCGACGTGACTGCAAATGAACGAAGATCTTAATTGAACAAATGGAAAAGTAAACAAATGTTCGTAGCTTGATTAAAGAGCCTTTGAGAATAATGCGACGAGGAATAGAATGTGTGAAAATCAATGGGAACCAGTCTTGTTATCGATTATTGACGAGGCTAATTTTCCGGAATAGTAATTAACTCGCGAAACTAACGTGTTTGATTAGCTCTCGGGAGTAAGCAACAGGAGAGTCCTGTGAAATATTAAACTTAATGTTGCAGGAAAATGAGAGGCTGCAGGAAACAAAGGAGAAATGTCATTCGATAGAAACAACGGAGCAGCGAAGCGAGAGCGAACCCGAGAGTTGGAGCTACTCCGAGGACGAGTCAGAAGCTAATTCGACCATTTTTGGCATCAACGAGTATCCAAAAGTTGTGAAAGAGTGTAAAAAAAAGTCGAGAAACGGCAGGCCGAGAACAGGACGGAATAAAAAACGTGCAGTCCAAGTGGAGTCTAGAGAAGGCGCTCGTCAAATAAGGCCTCTTTTGACTCTGTCCTAGGATCGATTATGATTTTCCTTCTCCGTGATGTTGAAGTTGAAATATTACAAGAAATTCTTCTTATAATTTCTAATTTTTATAATTCTGACTTTTAAAAGAGAAAAAAGCCATTCAGGCTTCGTAACGAATGCGAAATGAAGAGTTTAATCAATATTCGTTGTTTGAAGCTGCAAACGTCATCAAGCAGTTAAAAAAGATAATAAACATTCGTCGGATTCTAAAGTTCCAAACTTCAACATCATATTTCTGTCCTCTCCTTTTCTCCGGCACAATTTCCTCCCACTTTGACTATTTCAAAACAATACGACATATCGTACAAAGTATTATATTTTTCTACATTGTTCCAACTCCCGAAGAGTAAAACGAAAAAAAAATAATAATAATAATTTAAAAAAAGAGGTAGAAACAAGACGATCACCAGCGACCTTTCTAATATCGCACTCCGATCGATCGCAAACTAATTTTCAAACAAATGAACTGTGGCGCCAAGTCCCGTGTGTATTGAGGATGAAAAAAATTGTGAAAATGGGTTTTTTTCCCTACATTATTATTTTCACAATTCTACTGTGTATACACTCACGTCGAGTTTATTATCCTGCCGTATTATTATCGGACAATGCTCGTGTAGAAATCTGATCGTCATAGAAAAATTTAGTCACTGTTGAGAATGATGTTACTCGTTGGATTCGAAGTACAGTAAACAATATAAAAACAAGAAACTCGTCGTTGTGCTTTTATTTTTGTTACCCATCCTCTTCAGCTCACATTTTCCAAGGATAAAAACTTCTTGGCATAGTTTCCAAGCGAAAGCCTCGAGTTTGTCTCGCTAGTTACGAAAGTTGTTTATTTTTATTTTCTTGCAGTAACTAAAAGTTTGAATATCGTAAACATCGAACATTCGATCGCCATGAACCTCATTTTATCGATTTAAATTTATTTTGCGTGAAAAATGGGTCAAAATAAAACTTAATGGTTTAAATATATAATTTTTCGTCGCTAACATTTAAATTTTGTATGTTTCGTATGAGAAATAAATTCGAGTAGGGGGTGCGTTACTTGCGAGCTGCGCGTGCTCCGATCAATATCGTCGGATCAGCTGATTCGAGGGAGCATTCTAGTCGAGAAACTACACGGGTTTCGTTCCGAGAGATTTCGTGCGGAACAAAAATTTTGGATTTCGTGAGAAATTTGTGGAAGAGCGAGCGAGTATGAAGAGAAAAAAAGCGATAAGAATATTCAATGTTCGAGGATAGCAAATCGTCGAGGAAATTTGTCGAGCAAGGCTCGTGGCTCAGAGATAAATCATCGGGCGAGCTGTTGGCGAAAGAAAAGAGCGTTGTTAGAAAACGAGAGACTATGATTCCCTCGGAATCGAGTCATACCGATTCGAACATCGATGACTTGGTCGGAAACAGTGATTTATCATCGGGAGATGGAGGAAGCGAAATTTCACTTTACCGCACAAAATCGAGCGGTGCAAAACGTGCGGGACTCGTTAAAAAAACAGTTGGTGCATCGAGGTAAGTTTGTACGGTCTTATAATATTAATTAAAAGTGCTAATTTTGAAAAAAAGAAAAAAAATCGTACATTTTTGAATCAAAGAAAAAACTTTGCCTGAAAAAAGTTATTGCTCATCTCACGGTACGTCAATGTCAGCTCCAATTGCATGAATTCATCAAAAAATATAGTGTCACGATAACTTACACTTCTTCCTTGGAATTGGATCGAATTTTCTCGGCAAAAGAAACTTGATGTCTGCGTCGTTTTCGTTGTCAAATGATGCAAATAGTCTGTTCTCGCGAGCCCACTTCCGCCGACTGCTCTCGTTTTTCTGTAATTTAAATAATATATAATTATGAACTGAGCCAAGAGCGAGCAAAACAAGAGAATGTCACATTTGTTTTGACGAGAAGATACGGAATTCAGATTTTATAGATATTTCTGAATACACAGTCAATTCATGGATCGCAATAATGATTCTGATCTGCGTGATAATTATGAAGGATAAAAGTTGACGTTTTTCAAGATTCAGATATGGAATGAGAAAACAGCTGATAATGATAGCAGGACTGCTTATCACGGGAATTATCGTGGCCGTGACTCTTGCAACTTTCGTTCATCGACCGACCAGACGTGTACCAAATTCTTCGGTTTGGGGAAACAAGGATGGTGTTCTTGTTCCTCCTGACCCAGAATTATCTCAGCCGCCCTCGTGGAGTAAGCTGCGAAAATTTAAACGTGGGGCTGTTTGCGCAGATGGCGCTCCTTGTGCTCAAATCGGCAAGTATGTTCATTCAATCGTTATTTCCGCTGAAAATTCCATTTCCCTTTTTTTCTTTGCTAACCCTCGCTTCCGACAGGTCCATGTTGGATCGAAACGGTTCTGCAGTCGATGCGGCACTCGCTGCAATGATTTGCAATGGCCTTATAAATATGCAAGGCATGGGCATCGGTGGAGGCTTTCTTATGACGCTTTACGACCGATCGACTCGCCAGCAATATTTCTTAAATGCTCGCGAAGCCGCACCTATCCGATCTCGACACGATATGTTTGAAAATACATCGGCAATGGCTTCACGAATCGGTAATTATGACTGTAAATCATTGAAACGAAGAGACAACACGAAATTTAAATTTTGATTGAAGTCTAAATAAAACTAGCGTTTGTGTCCATTTCTATGTTCTTGAGCCTCTGAAAATACTTAGAAAATTTTTCTAATTCTCGTCAACGATGTGTTTTCTACTAAAATTTCTACCTTTTTCAATTAACACTTCGTTCAAAGATCAAATTAACTTTTAACACTTGTTCCTGCGTTCTAATAATTTCTAGTAACTTTCACAAACATTTTTACAATGGATATTGACTTGTAATTCTTTTTGACTAAGAATGTAACAATTTATGATCGCATTGAAAAGAAAAAAATTGAGCGATACAAGTTTTGATGTACTGAACGAGAAAAAAAACGCAAAATTAAAAAAAGTTTGAGAGAATAATTTAGTAAATTAAATGTGGACGAACAGGAGCTCTTGCGATCGGGGTGCCTGGTGAAATCGCTGGCTACTGGGAGGCTCACAAAAAATTTGGCAAGTTACCTTGGGCTGAATTATTCCATCCGAGCATAAAACTGTGCAACGAAGGCTACAATCTAACGAAGGCTCAGTATGATGCTTTATCGATTTATCCACCAAATATTCACGAAGATCCGACCTTGAGGTACTTGACGGATACGAGGATTCTATCGTGTATGCACCAAATGCATAGATCGTTCGGGTTCGCAGAGAGATGTTCGTCGTCGATCCTGAGACGGGAGAATTCGTGAGACCGGGCACTTTGATCAGGCCAAGAAAATTATGCGAAACTCTCCAAATAATCGCTGACCAAGGAGCGACCGTATTTTACAATGGAACCCTGGGCGAACGATTGATCCAGGATCTGAAAAAACGAGGAAGCATTTTGACGATAAATGATCTCAAAAATTACAGGTGAGTTTTGTAACTGGAAGAAAAAAAAAACAAAAATTGATTCTTCTTATCCACGCTGGGCTCATGAACCTTACAAGTGGAAAAGAATGTTGTTTAATCCCAAAGTGCACATTGCACGATAATAAAGTTGAAAATTATTTCAAATTTGCTGATTTATTTGCTGTAACAATGATTTTCTTGGATTTTCTCTCTTCGTTTTTTATGATCGAATTGTACTGGCTTTTCAAAAAGAACTTTTGCTACGTATGCCGAAACGTTCAAAGTTTGTTGATGATTTTTGGCTGTCAACGGCAAGAAAAGTTTTTTTTTTTGCTTTTGATATATAACATCATAATAAAATTCAAACGATAATAAATGAATAAAATCATTAATTTTTCTTGGCAATTTTAAAGAGCACTTTGGTCAGAGCCAGTTAGGACCAAATTGTCCGGAGGTTTGGAACTGATTACATCGGGACTGCCGGGCAGTGGCCCACTGCTTGCCTTCGTTCTAAATGTCCTTGATAATTATCGTTTCAATTCGAGATCATTGACGAATCTCAAAGAAACGATAACGACTTATCATCGAATAATAGAGACGTGGAAATACGCGTATGCGATGAGAAACCAATTGGGGGACGAGAATTTCGTTGATGTGTCCGAGGTACGATGAGAAAAGAAAAACAATATCGATGTTCAAAAAGCTCGTGTTGTTTTGACCTAAATATAACTATCTTCCTAGTGTTCAACTAATCTGAAAATATTTTTCTCATATCAAAGTATATCTCTCTGAACGGTTTTAGCAAAAACGAGGTAACAATCCGACAGTAAGGCACGATTAAATAATTTTTTGCTATTTTGAATGAAATTTGAATGAAAAATAACTACATTTTTGTTGAAAAAGTCTCAGACGGACGACATGGTAGCAGAGAAAACGTTAAACGATGAAATATCGAAGAAAAAAAGAATAATATTTTCATTTGCTTCGGCATTTGGATGGAAAGATTTTATTTGGCTGTGTTCAACCGAATAATCAAACGAGTTATTGTTTTTCCACGTAGGTGATTGAAAAATTAACGTCAAAGATTTACGCTAGAGACATATTAAACGAGATACGAGATGACAGAACGTGGAACGAGCCAGAACATTACGGAGCAACGGAATTCACTTCCGACGACCATGGGACTGCCCACATTACAGTTTTGGCACCCAATGGGGATGCGGTTTCAGTAACGAGCAGTATTAATCTTTAGTACGATTCGATTAAAATTAACTTGAATTGTTCGTTTTGACCTTTTGTTTTTTTGAATTGTAAGAAAAGAACAGCAAAATATGATTACAGTTTTGGCAGCGGAGTCGTGAGTGAATCGACAGGAATTCTAATGAACTCTGGGATGGACGATTTTGGCACGAGTTCTGGTATCAATTATTTTGGATTACCAGCTGGAGAAAAAAATCGTATTGAGCCCGGAAAAAGATCTCTTTCTTCCATGGTGCCCTCCATCATTGTTCAAGATAATGGTGACGTCAGAATGATTGTCGGTGCAGCCGGTGGAACAAAAATGCTCACTTCTGTTTCATACGTTCGTAAAAAGTTCTTTCTACTTATTTGCAAACACAGCCTTGATGAAAGGGTCAGATTAGAGATTGTGTGACATGCCTTCAAATATTGAAACAAGAAATGTGTAAAGTTTTCACGGTATTTGGCATTCTACGGAAACGGGCGTAGCTTTTTTTTTGCTTGGAGTTGGAACTACACCGAAAACCCTTTCGATTCGTATTCGAATCTCGTTTTCATCAACTTTTCGAGTGTCTCATCGTTTTTTGCCAAGTTATTTCTTGAATATTTTATTCCAATTTCTGAAGCTGTTTTTTTGTTTATTCATAAAAAATGCTTTAACGAACTCGTCTATCGAATTCCTGCAGTTTAATTTGACGTTGAGATTTCACGATTTAAAATTTGTGCTTTTTCGG
Organism: Campoletis sonorensis; assembly: GCA_013761285.1. NCBI lineage: Eukaryota > Metazoa > Arthropoda > Insecta > Hymenoptera > Ichneumonidae > Campoletis > Campoletis sonorensis. The sequence goes on from JACEOJ010000140.1 coordinate 729,378, forward strand.
GCTGTTTCGTCATAAAAAATTAAAGTAGAAAAAAGTCACCATTCTTTTCGCGTTTATGGATTTAAAAAATATTCTTCATTAAAACCATAAATGATAAAGGCAGTTTTAAAGGAAAGTCGCTAATCAACGAATTATGTATTGCAGGTGATCGCGAGGCATTTGTGGATGAACAACTCGATAAAGGAAGCGGTCGATGCCGCGAGAATCCATCATCAGTTGTTCCCAATGGAAATTTCGTACGAGTACGGCGTTACGAGGCCCCTTCTCGAAGGTTTGACGAAGCTTGGACACCGAATTTTACGATATAGAGATCGAGGCAGTGTCGTATGTGCCCTTACACGAATAAATGGCACAATTTATGCCAACGCGGACTACAGAAAAAGTGGAGACGTCTACGGCATCGACTGACTCACTACGAATTTCGACTGTACACAAAATACGTCTCGAATTTTTCCGGATTAAATACGGAGTGAATTTTTTACAGAAAAACTCGAAAAACACGACTTTTTTTCTCTTTATCTCTGTCTTCGTTTGAAAAATCAAGGTTTTTCAAGATCTCTTAACAATTTATAAATAAAATGATGAAAATATACTGCAACGTTTATCTCAACATCTCACAATTTTCTTAATAATTGCCATGAATTTTCGTAGTCTGACGTATTTTTCAAAATTTATGATATCCTGAAATTTCGAGAAGTTACAATCGAGTGTTAAATTGAAATACGAAAATTTCTTTTTATTCGTCGTCCAAGACAAATATTTTCAGATGTCTACTTTACCGGCAGTGAAAATCTAACGAGCCGACGGGCGACTCTACGTCGCACTTCTACGGAAAATGGTAAACAACAAGACGGACGAGGTCGTTCTCCCCTCTTTGATCGACCTTCCGTATCTTTTAATAGATGAATTTGAGCCTTGATTAAAACGAAGGTACACAATTCGTAGCGTTCAAGATGAGCTCGAACGTAATGTAAGAACAACGAATAGTCTCGGTCAATGGTCGCTTGAGGAAGAAAAATTTAACTCACCGCAACGAACGAGATACTTTTGGACTCGTTTGGAATCGCCTACTGATTGGACTATAGACCTTCCTCACGGACGAGCCCCTCTTTTTCTTCTCGTCGATGTTTATTTACAGTACAGACGACCAGCAATAACTAATCTTGTCTAACGGTAGGACGACATCCTGATCCGAATGCTCTCTGCCTCTCCCTCTCTCTCTCTCTCTCTCTATAATAATACAAATATTGATCATTCAATACATTTTGATTTCGCAATAAAGAAGCAAGTGAAATGATATGTTATTGTTACAAATGCGAACTTTGATACCCGAAGTAACACTCGATAAAGAAGTTGACGTTCGTTGGGGATAAAAGTACGTGACTATCGCAGCAACTTCTTCAATAAATTTCTTGGTTGTATTTGCCGATAAGAGGTTTTTGGCGCAAAGCAACATTACACTCGAGTGAGCTGAGCATTGACTTTTGACGGAGCAGACCTTCCAGCACATACCGCAAAAAAATATACATATATTCCCTCCCTCTCTCTTTCTCTTTCTTTCTCTCTTTCTCCCATGCCGTCGGTTCACACGATACGCGACGTTGGTAAATGACAAAGAATAAAAACGTAATGCATTTATCCGTTTGGCAACAGTTGTCAAAATATTTACTCGCGTCATGAAAAAGTAATACTTTGCAAAAGATTTCAATAAATGTTTATAAATGAATTGTCGATACAAATGAGTAATATCGAGGAAAAAATATTTCCTACTATTATATTTCGTGTGTGCGTATATATCAAATTGAGTCATAATTAATATTTATTTTATTTTACTGTGTTGACGTATAAATATAAATCATCCAAAATTTCATTTCTCTATTCTCATTTTTTTTCAGGGTCAAATATTATTTTGTTCACCTCTTTTCATTGGTAGTAAATTTATAAACAATCACAAACGTGAAATTAATTAACTAATCTGATTAGTACTAATAAGTTCATTTATTTACGTTGCTCGAAACGTATTTACTTCTTCGTTTCCAGTCGTAACAAAGATGTTTTTTTTTTTCGATCCGGCATACGATCGAGTGTTTACATCGTGCCTTCCGTTCTATTCTTATTTCATTGTTTCTCTTGTGTTCACAAGTTTTTTTTTCCAGTCGATAGAGAATTTCTATATCAAATCGATCTGCAATTTCGAAAAATTTCCGTAAATAATCCTCAAATTATTCCACAATGCTACGCGATATTGAGAGCCATGAAAAAATAGTTAAAAAATAGAGAGTTGTGTTGGAGAAACGATGAAAAAAGTATCGAGAACATTCGATCGCTCATGAAGACTTTTCCCGGTATCGAATGAGAAAAATAGAGAATATAAAAATGAAAATTTGGAGAGAGCCAAGAAGAAAAAGGAAAAATTGTTACGTGGGTAGAAATAAATAGCGAAACTTAGTAATGTTTTGCTCAGCAACAACATTGATCCTCGTTGTTGGAAGAGACTGTACAAAGAAACTGAGTATACTGCGTAGCACGAACGGTAGAATGGGAGGGAGTGGGGAGGTGTGTTGCCGACATGGAAAAGAGAGACACGAAACTGGAGACGATACGCGCATGCTCGACCCGTCCGCGGTGTCCGCGGCTATAAAGCTGAGGAGCGACGAAACGGGCGACGCAGTTCAGTATCGAACCCGAAACAAATCGAGTGTGTATTGAGCGATTCTAGAAAAAAAAAAACAAACAAACGACGAAGCTACATTTATCGAGCATTTAATTGTCTATTTTGAATCTCAAAAATAACGCTAAATAAATCAAATACTCGAGCCATGTCAGAACAGCATTTCGACGAGTACGAGCATTTCAATTACGATTACGACAAGCACATATTCACCGGCCACGGAGGCAAACAGAGAAGCAAACGCGAGGCAACGGAGCATACAAACCACAATGATCCGAGCGGCCATTCTAGAAAGATCGTAACAAAGCTTATGAATTCGGAGCACAACAAGCGTCAGGTCGACAAGAGCAAGGCTTAAGGGATCGATCGAGTAAGTTTCATCATTTCATAACGCATTTCTTCTCATTTTCTTTTTGTCTCTGTCCATCGTCCGTCTTTGTTACTTATCGACTTTGTGCAAAGTGAACCAAGGTTACGGCCAAACTGCGTAGTTTTGTCGAGTTTACTCCGACGGTGTATATTTTTTTTTCGCTCTCAACACCGCATCGACAACGATCGTTATTATATTTTTTATTTCTCCTTGAATTTCAGGTGAATCATCTCCAGTCCTCTTTTTGCTTCATCGATAATACTTCGGATCACCTTGCTCCGCTGGAAAAACATAAATATTATTTCATCCTATCGATTTATTCTCTTTTTTCTCATTATTTTTTTATATTATTAATTTGCACTTGCCATGTACGAGTATTAGTGAGATTCATACTTAATACGAGAAGCTCATGTACGTGTAAAATAAAGCTAGTTTTTTAAAGAACCCGCCTCTTTTGAGTCGCCCCCGGCTACTTCTCTATTTATAGGATTGTCACGGGAGGCAAAACACGAAGAAATACCTATATATACAGATATCTATATGTATGCATTAACATATATGTGTATGTAGGTGTGTACGACATTGCGAATTCGCGTCTGTGTATTACTCACTTTGTAACGGCTTTTGGTTGTATAAATATGTCAATAAGACGACATTTATTAAATGTGTCGAATAAAACGTTATGAATAATAACAATAATTATTGTAAAGAAGATTATTTCAACATAGTACCTCCGCCTTTGAATCACCCTCGATAATCCGGTTTTCGTTGCACGAACCAGGCTTCGTCCTGTCATAACACAAACGTTGGAGAAACTACCGAAGATTGAGAAGGAAAACAAACATCATGGAGATTGTGCTTTCAAACACATTCGCAGACATCTCGAATCTAGCTCGTTGTCGGAAAATTTAAAATGCAAACAATTTTTAATGATATTTTTATTTCAACGAATGCATTTAAAAAAAAGAACAAAAAAAAAGGATATTTTGCCAGGTATGGCAATAATTAATATAACTTCATTATACTGTTGTAGCAGTAAGAAAATAAAAAAATTATAAATGCGTCCTTAGGATTAAAGCAATTTGTGATCGACGAAATTGATTTCCTGTCGAAGTATTCCCGTGAGCAGAAATTCTGTCGATTGAACACTGATCTTCGATCCTTTTGGAGACTTTGAAATAATCGCTTTTGCTGCGGCGAGGTCGTCCTCTTGACTCACTATCACCATCTTATCGGACCACGATCGACCACCAACTCTCAAGAGAACTCGTCCACCGGATGCTTCCACTATCCCTACATTTTTTCAATAAGATTTTTAAATAACATACAAAAAACTATAAATTCGAATAATTCAAAAGTGGACAAAAATTGCAAATACTACACCTTTTAGTTCATGAATTTCCGGATGATTCACTTTTGGCGTAACTAGGATTGTGAAGCCGCTCAAGAGCTTGTTTGTTCTTGCGGCGCGTAAGCTTTTTGCAAGCTTGAATTTATACCTCCCCTCCGCCTCCGGATCTTGGAGGATAAAGTTGTCGCAGTCGAGAAAATGACCGGCATCGATACTCTTGAGCAACCAATTCACCGACACGACCTTAATCCCTTGCGCGACAGCGCATAAAAATTTAAACGTACGTCGAACCTTGTCCGTTATTAAGACCGTAGCTTTTGAGGGATCCGACACCACTGTTCCACCTGTGATAATTGTTTATTAAATACGAATATTTCATTTTGACAGGATTTAGATTTTTAGCCATGAGACAGAAATGGAAAAAATTGGAAAATTCCCCATAGTCAACTTCAAAACTGTAGACTGCTCTTTTTACGAAATATTATTGTTTTACTTCTTATTGTGTTCTTGCGACTGGAAACAAAGCTTTTTTGCTAAGAGAAAATATTTGATGCGGTTTTTTAACGTTTGATTGTTAAGCGTTTAACGTTTGATCAAAATTGAATGTAAAACGTTGTTAACATTGAGTGAAAGCTTAGCATTAGTCGATCGAGCGCGTTATGAACTTTTTAATTTTGTGACATCGATTTTTACCTAATTTTGCAACCATTTTTTCGTAATCCTCATCTTTGACGCAGGTGAACAAAACCTTATGATGTTGATTACCGAGTGATACATTTGGTTCAATAGTTCGTCGACTTCTAGAACGAGACGGTGTCGTCGGAGACGGCGTAGGGTCTTTGGCTACTTTAGAGATTGTACGTCTTGTCACTTTGGGCGTAGCCGTTTTAGATTCTGGAACCTCGGGTTTTTTCGCCTTTATTTCGCTGATGTTCAATCTCGTTAATTGCACTTTTGCATATTGTTTTTTAGTCATTACCGGAGTAAGCCTGTCGTTTGGCCCAACGACATCGTCACCAACTTTGCTCAATACTTCGGGATTCTCTTTCTTTATTGTTTTTCTTTTCGCTCGGCCATTCTTCGCTGATTCACGAGGACGTTTTCTCGAGCCTCGTGTCGACGGCTCGACGACTTTGTCCTCGATTCCATCCTCCGTAGTATCGCTGTCATTTGGATCTGTAACAGTAAGGGACGAGGGGGTTTCGGATGATTCACAGGTAGGACGACGTTTAGTTTGATTGTTGGGAAGACTCTTTTCGACATTTAACCCTGTGAATCCAGTGGCTTTACGAACATTCGTCTCGTTCGCACTCCCCGAAGCCAATAACCTGTCGGCTATTTTTTTTAAATCGTTGTAATCCAAGTCCTCATCCGAATCATTATCATCATCCTCCCCGATACGATTACTCGATATATTTTTCCCCACAACCCGAGATTTTCTCGACAAAACTGGCGAATCCGCATCGCGAGTTTCGTCAATTTTCGATCTCGTGTTTAATGCCCAAAATTTGCTCTTCGCTCGGCTCCCCATTTTCCCCCTTTTCGCCCATTTTTTTGGCCATATTAAATCATTGTCAGAGGTTTCGGAGGACGCTGGGCTTCCGGGATTCGATAAAGTCCCACTTATCCGCACTTTCGGCAGCCCAAACAATATGTCATCGTCCTCGGGACACGGTGGAAGTGCGAGATCGCTATTTGCTTGATGAATGAGGTTTTCTTTTATTTTATGATTTATCGTTTGTTCTTTTTCTAATATAATTTTGCACTTTTACACGAAAAGAATTATTGAGGAAAATTCATGCTAAAATCCAGAGAAAAAATGATCTTGATACGCTGAAACATGGGAACAAGTGTGAAACTGTTTTCTCCCGAAATGAAAAATGAAAATGTCATTTTTATTTTGAAGTTAACGGTAATTCTCAAAAAATAATTCTTTCCGTGTCATGTTAATGAATCGATAATCTGTTTGGTATGCATACCTGTTTCAGGGGTTTTTTCTCGCGAATTTCCGGGCCGAGTTTCATCCTTCTCCGCTGAAGTTGACGTAGCAGTGCATGAGACTCTGTCTTGGTTGCCAACGGCGCGACCGTCGACAAAACCAAGAATTTCGCCAGTATCATTCCTTTTTCCCGCAGGACTTTTTGCTTTTTCTGGACTTTCTGGAATAGTGGGTGACGGGGTTGTCTCGCGGACGACGATTTGCGTAGGGTTAAGAATGTCAACAAGGTTTTGCGTCATAAGCTGCGTTGGTTCGTCCATCGGTTCACCCTCGCTGGTTGCGTCGTTCCCAAAAATGTTTCCCATGTTTTTATCCAACGTGTCGTTAAGTTTCGGGTCTTTGTTACGGATGCCGTCCTCTTCTCCGTCCGTCCGCTCTGGAATTTTGGTACTGGAATCCGGCGAGTTAGTACCATTCATTGGTTCGACCTGCGTCAAAGCGTTATGAATGTCCATATCGTCCAATACCACTTGACTCTCATCCATATGTTCCCCAGCAATATTCCACCGAGTGGACATAGGAGTGGACGTCATAACGTCAAGAACTTGAGTTGGCAAGAGATCGAGATCTGATTCGTCCTCGATCATACGAGAAGTTGTGGAAGCTCGATGAAGATTTTTATCCTGTGCGTTACTTCCTGGCTTTGATTGTTTTTTCGATTCCGATAAAAATGTGGGTGTTTTCGGGGAAACCTTTTCCTTCGTTCTGGCTGCTATTTCTGAGGACAAAGTTGCAAATTGGTTCTCATCGTCAGTGACGCTTTCGTCACTGAGATCGTTGTTTGCGGGGTTTCGCGATACTTTATTACTTTCGTCATCGGTTCCCGATTCATCGTCGGTTTCCGCAATCACCGAGGGTAACTTCGGATCGCTTTTCCCAACGATGTTTTCATCGTCGGTGCCTGAATCCTCCTGATTTTTGGCTCTTTCTTCAGGCACTGATAAAACTTGAGTTTCCGCTTCGTAAACACTGTCGTCCGCTTCTTCGATAGAAACCTCTGCAGATTTTTCCAGTCTTGGCCTTTTCGGTGCAAGGAAATGTTCACGATTAAGTATGTCTTGTGTTTCCATGTCGTGAATATCTCTCGAATGAAATACATTTTTTGCAGATTTCTCAGGCTCTTTGCCTCTTTTTGATGATCCGCTCATAATTTTTGCTTCTTTTATGGGCAATGTGGGCTCTAGCATATTCTGCGTTTCTATTTCGTGAATATCGCTCGAATGCCCCGTTTTATTGGAAGACTTTTCAGGCTCTTTGACTCTGTTCAATGATCCGATCATCTTTGTTTTACTCTCATTTTCTAACGCAGGTTCTAGCATCTTCTGTGTTTCCATCTCGTGAACATCCATCAATTGCTCTAGATTTTTTGTAGACGTTTCAGGTTCTGTGGTCGTCTTTTCACGGGCTGCTATTTTCGGTGCAGGCGTCACAGGGTCTAGAACATTCTGCGTTTCCATATTATAAATGTCCAGGGAATCATTGCCATTTCGAGATTTATCCTGTTCCTCGATCCTCTCAGGGCTTTCGACGATATCAGTTATTCTGCCTTTGTTGATGGAACGATTAACGGGCATCGCTGGTCGTCGGAACAATCGTCGTTTTGTATCATTCTGCTGAGAACCCATAACCACAGATCCGTTGGAATCGTCCTGAAATCATTCAATGAATTATTTTCATTTTTTCTTATTTAGTGAAAATAACGAAGACAAAAAAGAAATACAGAAAACTCACGAATGTGGAATCGATTGCGAGCTTCTTCGAGGAAAATGGAGATTCACGAGCACCTCGGAGAGCTCCTGTTCCAACAGGTGTCCTTGGAGTATTTTCGACATTGCTCTTCGTCGATTCTTTCGTTTTCGTGAAAATCGCTCTGACCCCGCCAAAAATGATGACATCGCCATCGTTGATGGGATAAAAATAGAAGTGCTTGAGAGTCAACTGCAGTAAATTTTTTTAATTGAGCTTCCATAAAAATGATGCGTCCACATTGGTAAATGGCAAACGTATGTGTACAACTGTAATAAGAAAAAAAAAAATCTTACATCCTTGAGAGTCGTTCCGTTGACGGATCCTAAGTCGGTAATGAAAGCGGATTCGGAGCCCGCGTGAATTTCAGCGTGCACCCTCGACACCGTCTGAAACAACATGATAGGCGTATCATTTTACAAAACGGTTTGATTCATTATTAATAATGTGTTGAAAAAAGAGATAGTCGCGTGAAAAGTTGCAAATAAAAATAGTCGATCGTCCATTGGAGAGCTGTCACTGACACAGTTGACCCAACGACCTCTGAGATACCGGCGTGATAAAGAGTGCAGAAAATATGTACTTTGCCGAAAATGACATAAAGCATGTCAAAGAAAAAAATGTGTACAATAACAATACTGGATGCACCGGGGATGATAGCCCCAGGACGATAGCCTCGAGGAACAATTCCATTCAATTGCGAAACGGATCCATATGATAGGGGAGCAGTATAAATATCCGTGCAGAATAACTCTGAGGCACAACAGTCGAATTTACAGTTCGTGAAATTGTAAGTCCAAAGGAAAGTCGCTATTAAACATGAGGCTTTTGCTAGCCTTGTTTTGCCTTGTTCCGTTCGTACTCGCAGGAGTCGAACATCTTTACGTGAAAACCTCCCTCGGTGGAATCAAGGGACAGTACAAATACTCGGAACATGGACGACCCTTCTACGCTTTCGAAGGCATTCCTTACGCCAAACCTCCCGTTGGATCGCTTAGATTCCAGGTACATCGATCGTTTCGTATTTCAATCTTAGAATCAAGTTGAACGATTGCACAATTTTTTTTTTGCAAGAAGAAATTCATTGAGACACTTAACTTTGCATTCTTGAAATACACTGAAATTTTCTTCTTGTGGAGTTGAGAGATGAAAAAATTCAAAAGTTAACTCTCGTCTTTTTGGAGTGGAAAAAATTAATTTCCATTCAATAATTTGTACGTATTTCGCCCGATCAGCCACCACAACCGATCGAGGGATGGACCGGTGATCTCATAGCGACAAAAACTGGTGCGTCATGTCTTCAATACTCCCACGTACCGATTCACCCCAAGGAGAGAGTTGTGGGTGCGGAGGATTGTCTCTACCTTAACGTTTACGTTCCCGAGATTGAATCATCAAAAAAATTGCCCGTCATTGTTTGGATTCACGGTGGAGCTTTCCAATGGCACATGGAGTACAACTACTACACTGGAGAGTTGACCAAACCCGATTACCTTATGGACAGAGATGTTATTGTTGTGACCTTCGACTACCGTCTTGGACCACTAGGTATGCTAATATGGATCTTCTCAATGTTTACATTTCGTGCACGAGCTTCGAAAATGAATTGAAAAATGTCCTTAATCCCTGTAAAACTTTTACTGTAGTACTTTCTTTGCTTGTCAATGATTTTTCGAGAAATGTGCAGCGTTCTTATTGAATTTATTACGGAGAATTTAGTGACAAAATGAGAGTCTCGATCAAAAGTTATTTTTGCAAACTTTTTCCGTCCACATTTGAGACGAATAAATGATTTTTCCAGGATTCCTGAGTACCGGTGACGGAGTTGTACCCGGTAACATGGGTCTCAAGGATCAGAACCTTGCTCTCAAGTGGGTCAAAGAACACATTGCTGCTTTCAACGGTGATCCCGAACAAATAACGTTGACTGGTTTGAGCGCGGGTGGTGCCAGTGTTCACTATCACTATTTGTCTCCCATGAGCCACGGTCTTTTCGCTCGTGAGTAAAAAAAAAACCCCTATTTTTTCCTATGAATCATCGACTATCCAATGGGAAAAATGTAAATTTTCTGATTTCCAGGAGGAATATCGTTCAGTGGAACAGCGTTCGACTGCTGGACCCAGACCGAAAACGCTGCCGAGAAAGCCAAGAAACTTGGAAGCATTCTGGGTTGCCCGAGCGAGAACAACATCGAATTGGTTAAATGTCTGCAAGAACGTCCGGCTCGTAGCATTCTTCAAGCTGATGGAGATTTCATGGTACGATTTTCGTTTTTTAAGACGTTTATTTCTTAAATGGAATAAAAAAAAATTAGAGAACGGTTTCTAGACGTTGAATTAATATCACGATTTTGTGTTCAGCCATGGGGCTACAATCCGTACACTCCATTCGGACCGGTTGTTGAAAAAGGAAGCGACGCTCCCTTCATTGATCGTTCACCAATTGAAATTGTAAGCAGCGGCGATGTTCAAGATCTCCCATGGATCACCGGTGTCGTACAAGAGGAGGGTCTTTACCCAGCTGCCGGTACGATCCTTTCTAACCAAAAGAGTTATCTTCGATTGACAGATTTATTCAGCTTCCACTTATTTAGGCTACATGCAAATTTCTGATTTTCTTTACGAATTCGTTCTTCACCAGACTTCGTCGCCGACAAAGTACTTTTGAAGGAACTTGATCACAACTGGGAACTCATCGCTCCATTCCTCCTTGACTACAACTACACGATTCCCCTGTCTAAGCAATCCAAGATTTCGAAGATGATCAGACAACACTACCTTGGATCAAAGAGCATCGACTCTACAACCACCGCACCACTTATACAAATGGTTGGTGACCGAATCTTTATTGTCGATGGTGTCAAAGCTGCCAAAATGACGGCTAAGGTCAACAAGAGCCCGGTCTGGTACTACTATTTCACGTACAGAGGTGCCAACAGTGCTAGTGACGCCATGAGCCGCACTACGCAAAACTTTGGTAAGCCAATTTACTATCAACATCGTCCGAACACAAATTCATATATTTGATCATCTATTTTAGCTTAAAATGGGAAAAAGACGTGTAAATCAATAATTTTCTATTCACAAATTAATTTCTCATTGAATCGCAGGCGTAGCCCATGGAGATGATACCTACTACGTTGTGGGATCACCGTTCGTTGATCCAACGACAACAGCCGATGACAGAGCCATGCAGAGATACTTGCTCGACTTCTGGGTGTCTTATGCCACTACCGGGTAAACTACATTCAAATTTTACTGTGCTATTCAAAACATATTTCTCAAAGACTTCAAAAATGATAAGTTTTTTTCCATCAGTATTCCCCACGTCGGCATCGAATGGCCCAAGTTGGACGGATCCAAGGAAGGTCTGCAATATTTGCACATCAAGGCTCCCGGTGAGAGCGCCATTGAGTACGACTCCGACTTCGGACAATACAAATTCTGGAACTCTATCGACTTCAACGAGAACAAACTCAAGGGTCAAAAAATTGAGCTTTAAACTGCTTTTCGAGCAACGACATTTGATTTATTCTACCGGCATTCATTCTGTTCAATCATTAATGTGAAATAAATATTACTGGAAGTTTCAACGACGTGAATTCTTTATTCTCATCCAGCCATTTTTTCATGCCGACGATCTCGTTTCAAAATATGTTTGTTTTTAGCTTTTCAAAAAGCATAAACTTGACGTTCAATTTATGTAAGAACATTTTAGCTAAATTGAACAATTGAAAAATTAAATCCATCGATAAGGTTTAGAGTTTCTCAACGAAAAAGAGTGACTACGCTGATTAACTCTCGGTGTTCATCGGGGGAGGGGTCGAAACTTTTGTGGATACTTGAGGAATTAATAATATTTACGAGAAATGGTACCGTTAACACATTCGAGCAGCGATAGTCGATCGTTCGTTTTACGTTAATCATTGACCCGATGGCCTGTTGGATACCGTTGCGATAAACAGTGGAAGATGAATAGAATTTACCTAGAGTTGCATGGAGCATGTTGAAAGAAAAAAATGTTTGTTTCATAATCATAATACCAGTCGTATCAGAGACGATAGCCCGAAGATGACGATAGCCCGAGGACCGATTTAGTTCGATGACTAGACAAATCTACTATGAAAGAGTGGTATAAATATTCGCGCAAAGTAATCGGAAGGCATTGGAGTATAATTTACAGTTCGATAAATCGTAACTCCAACGAAAAGTCGCTATTAAACATGAGGCTTTTGCTAGCCTTGTTTTGTCTTATTCCGTTCGTACTCGCAACGGTCGAACATCTTTACGTGAAAACCTCCCTCGGTGGAATCAAGGGACAGTACAAATACTCGGAACATGGACGACCCTTCTACGCTTTCGAAGGCATTCCGTACGCCAAACCTCCCGTTGGATCGCTTAGATTCCAGGTACATCGATCGTTTCATATTTCAACCTTAGAATCAAGTTGAACGATGGCACAATTTTTTTTTGCAAGAAGAAATTCATCGTGACACTAAACTTCCCGTTCTTAAAATGGACTGAAATTTTTTTCTTATGCTAACATTTTCATCACAAATATAAGCTACGAAATGTTGTCGAAAATTGTCTTATGATTTTCGGAGTTGAGAACCGGAACAATGAAACAGTGCACTCTCGTTTTTTTGGCATGAAAAAAATCGAATTCTATTCAATAATTTGTACGTATTTCGCCCGATCAGCCACCACAACCGATCGAGGGATGGACCGGTGATCTCATAGCGACAAAAACTGGCGCCTCGTGTGTTCAATACTCTCACGTACCGATCCACCCCAAGGAAAGAGTTGTCGGTGCGGAGGACTGTCTCTACCTCAACGTTTACGTTCGTGAAATTGAATCTTCAAAGAAATTACCCGTCATTGTTTGGATTCACGGTGGATCTTTCCAATGGCACATGGAGTACGACTATTACACTGGAGAATTCACTAAACCCAACTACCTCATGGACAGAGATGTTATTGTTGTAACCTTCAACTACCGACTCGGACCACTAGGTATGTTAATGTGATTTTTCTTAATACATACATTTCGAGCACGAGCTTCGAAAATGATTTGAAAAATGTCCTTGGTGCATGTAAAACTTTTGCTGTACTATTTTCTGTACTTGCGAATGATTTTTTGAGAAATGTGCAGCGTTTTTATTGAATTTATTACGAGGAATTCAGTGACAAAACAAAAGTCTCAATCGAGAGTTATTTTTGCAAACCTTTTACGGCCACGATCGAGACGAATATATGATTTTTCCAGGATTCCTGAGTACCGGTGACGGAGTTGTACCCGGTAACATGGGTCTCAAGGATCAGAACCTTGCTCTCAAGTGGGTCAAAGAACATATTAGTGCCTTCAACGGTGATGCCAAACAAATAACGTTGACTGGCCTGAGCGCGGGTGGTGCTAGTGTTCACTATCATTATTTATCTCCACTGAGCCGTGGTCTTTTCGCAAGTAAATAAAAAAAATTGTACTTGTTCTCATAAACAATCGTCCGTCTAATGCAGTGAACTATTTTTCCGTTTCCCAGGAGGAATTTCCATCAGTGGAACAGCGTTCGACTGCTGGACTCAGACCGAAAATGCCGCCGATAAAGCCAAGAAACTTGCAAGCATTCTGGGTTGCCCAAGCGACAACAACATTGAAATGATTAAATGTCTGCGTGAACGTCCTGCTCGTAGCATTCTTCAAGCCGATGGAGATTTTATGGTACGATTTGGCTTTCACAAGGAGTTGATTATTTAAATCAAGATAAAAACTTATAGCAACGTTTAACAACGTTAAATAAGTATTACGACTTTTTATTTAGTCATGGGGCTATAATCCGTACGCTCCGTTCGGACCGGTCGTTGAAAAAGGAAGCAAAGCTCCCTTCATTGATCGTTCACCGATCGAAATAGTGAGCAGTGGTGATGTTCAAGATCTTCCGTGGATAACCGGTAACGTCAAGGAGGAGGGTACCTATCCATCTGCTGGTAAGGCCATTGGTTTCGACGAGAAACGAAGATTTCCTTATTTTTAATTCAGGCTTCATTGGAAATTCCTGTTTTATGTGAATTCGTCTTTACCAGATTTCGTCGCTAACAAAGTACTTTTGAAGGAACTTGATCACAACTGGGAACTTATCGCTCCATTCCTCCTTGACTACAACTACACGATTCCCCTGTCTAAGCAATCCAAGATTTCGAAGATGATCAGACAACACTACCTTGGATCAAAGAGCATCGACTCTACAACCACCGTACCGCTTATACAAATGGTTGGTGATCGACTCTTTGTTGTTGATGCTGTCAAAGCTGCCAAAATGACGGCTAAGGTCAACAAGAGCCCAGTTTGGTATTATTACTTCACGTACAGAGGTGCGAACAGTGCTACTGATGCCATGAGCCACACTACGCAAAACTTTGGTAAGTGAATTCACTATCAACATCGCCCGATCGCAAATCCATATATTTGATCATTTATTCAGCTTAAAATAGGAAAAAGACGTCTAAATCAATAATTTTCTATTCACAAATTCATTTCTCGTTGAATCGCAGGCGTAGCCCATGGAGATGATACCTACTACGTGGTGGGATCACCTTTCGTTGATCCAACGACAACAGACGATGACAGAGCCATGCAGAGATACTTGCTCGACTTCTGGGTGTCTTATGCCACTACCGGGTAAACTACATTCAAATTTTACTGTGCTATTCAAAAAATATTTCTCAAAGACTTCAATAGTGATCCGTTTTTTTCCATCAGTATTCCCCACGTGGGCATCGAATGGCCCAAGTTGGACGGATCCAAGGAAGGTCTGCAATATTTGCACATCAAGGCTCCCGGTGAGAGCGCCATTGAGTACGACTCCGACTTCGGACAATACAAATTCTGGAACTCTATCGACTTCAATGAGAACAAAATCAAGGGTCAAAAAATTGAGCTTTAAACTCCTTTTCGAGCAACGACATTTGATTTATCCTACCGGCATTCATTCTGTTCAATCATTAATGTGAAATAAATATTACTGGAAGTCTCAACGACATGAATTCTTTATTCTCCCCCAGCCATCTTTTCATGCCGACGATCCCGATTTAAAATATGTTTGTTTATAGCTTTTTAAAAAGCATAAACTTGAGGTTGAATTTGTGTAAGAACATTTTAGCTAAATTGAACAATTAAAAAATTAAATTTATTGATCAGGTTTAGAATTATTCATCGAAAAAGAGTGACCACGCTGATTAACTCTCGGTGTTCGTCAGGGGAGGGGTCGAAACTTTTGTGTATATATGGAGTTAATAATGTTTACGAGAAATAGTAACGTTAACACATTCGAGCAGAGATAGTCGATCGTTCGTTTTACGCTAATCATTGACCCGATGGCCTGTTGGATGCCGTTGCAATAAACAGTAAAAGATGAATAGAATTTACCTAGAGTTGCATGGAGCATGCTGAAAGAAAAAAATGTTCGTTTCATAATCATAATACCAGTCGTATCAGAGACGATAGCCCGAAGACCGATTTAGTTCGATGACTAAACAAATCTACTATGAAAGAGTGGTATAAATATTCGCGCAAAGTAATCGGGAGGCATTGGAGTCGAATTTACAGTTCGATAAATCGTAACTCCAACGGAAAGTCGCTATTGAACATGAGGCTTCTGCTAGCCTTGTTTTGTCTTATTCCGTTCGTACTCGCAGGAGTCGAACATTTTTACGTGAAAACCTCCCTCGGTGGGATCAGGGGACAGTACAAATATTCGGAAAATGGACGACCGTTCTACGCTTTCGAAGGCATTCCTTACGCTAAACCTCCCGTTGGATCACTTAGATTCCAGGTACATCGATCGTCTCCTATTTATAACCCAGAATCCAGTTGAACGATTGCACAATTTTTTTTTTTGCAACTGGAGTTCATTGTGACACTAAACTTCGCATTCTTGAAATACAGTGAAATTTATTCGAAAATGGTCTTACAACTTTCGGAATCGAGAAATGGAAAAATAAAACAGTTAACTTTCGTCGTTTTGATATGGAAAAAAATCAATTCTATTCAATAATTTGTACGTATTTCACCCGATCAGCCACCACAACCGATCGAGGGATGGACTGGTGATCTCATAGCGACGAGAACTGGCGCCGCGTGTGTTCAATACTCCCAAGTACCGATTCACCCCAAGGGAAGAGTTGTGGGTGCGGAGGACTGTCTCTACCTCAACGTTTACGTTCCCGAGATTGAATCGTCAAAGAAATTACCCGTCATTGTTTGGATTCATGGTGGATGGTTCCAATGGCACATGGAGTACGACTATTACACTGGAGAATTCACTAAACCCAACTACCTCATGGACAGAGATGTTATTGTTGTAACCTTCAACTACCGTCTTGGACCACTAGGTGTGCTAATATGAATCTTCTCAATTCTTACATTTTGAGCACGAGCTTCGGAAATAATTTGAAAAATTTTCTAATGCATGTAAAATGTTACTGTACCATTTTCTGTACTTGTGAATGATTTTTTGAGAAGTATGCAGCGTTCTCATTGAATTCATTACGGAGAATTTAGTGCCAAAATGAGAGTCTCGATCGAAGGTTGTTTTTGCAAGCTTTTTGCGTCCACATTTGAGACGAATAAATGATTTTTCCAGGATTCCTGAGTACCGGTGACGGAGTTGTACCCGGTAACATGGGTCTCAAGGATCAGAACCTTGCTCTCAAGTGGGTCAAAGAACACATTGCTGCTTTCAACGGTGATCCCGAACAAATAACGTTGACTGGTTTGAGCGCGGGTGGTGCTAGTGTTCACTATCACTATCTGTCTCCCATGAGCCACGGTCTTTTCGCTAGTGAGTAAAAAAAAAGAACCCTATTTTTTTCCTATGAATCATCGGCTATCCAATGGGAAAAATGTAAATTTTCTGATTTCCAGGAGGAATATCCTTCAGTGGAACAGCGTTCGACTGCTGGACTCAGACCGAAAATGCCGCCGAAAAAGCCAAGAAACTTGCAAGCACTCTCGGTTGCCCCAGCGAGAACAACATTGAAATGATTAGATGTCTGCGAGAACGTCCTGCTCGTAGCATTCTCCATACCAATGGAGATTTCATGGTACGATTTGACTTGTACAAGGAATTCATTGTTCAAATCAAGTTAAAAACTTACAGAAACGTTCAACAACGTTTTATAAATATTACCACTCTGTATTTAGTCATGGGGCTTTAATCCGTACACTCCATTCGGACCGGTTGTTGAAAGAGGAAGCAAAACTCCTTTCATTGATCGTTCACCGATCGAAATAGTGAGCAGTGGTGATGTTCAAGAGCTTCCATGGATAACCGGTAACGTCAAGGAGGAGGGTACCTACCCATCTGTTGGTAAGGCCATTGGTTTCGACCAAGTGTTATTTAAACAAAGATTTCTTCATATTAATTCAGACTCCATAGGAAATTTCCGTTTTATGTGAATTTGTCTTTACCAGAATTCGCCGCTGACAAAGTAATTTTGAAGGAACTCGATCACAACTGGGAACTCATCGCTCCATTCCTCCTTGACTACAACTACACGATTCCCCTGTCTAAGCAATCCAAGATTTCGAAGATGATCAGACAACACTACCTTGGATCAAAGAGCATCGACACTTCAACCATCGCACCGCTTATACAAATGGTTGGTGATCGACTCTTCATTGTTGATGCTGTCAAAGCTGCCAAGATGATGGCTAAGGTCAACAAGAGCCCAGTTTGGTATTATTACTTCACGTACAGAGGTGCCAACAGTGCCACTGATGCCATGAGCCACACTACGCAAAACTTTGGTGAGTGAATTTACTATCAACATCGTCCGATCCCAAATCCATATATTTGATCATCTATTCAGCTCAAAATAGGAAAAAGACGTTTGAATCGATAATTTTCTATTCACAAATTAATTTCTCGTTGAATCGCAGGCGTAGCCCATGGAGACGATACCTACTATGTTGTGGGATCACCTTTCGTTAATCCAACCACAACAGACGATGACAAAGCCATGCAGAGATACTTGCTCGACTTCTGGGTGTCTTATGCTACTACCGGGTAAACTACATTCGAATTTCACTGCTCTATTTAAAAGATATTTTTCAAAGACTTCAAAAATAATTTATTTTTTTTCATCAGTATTCCCTATGTCGGCATCGAATGGCCTAAGTTGGACGGATCCAAGGAAGGTCTGCAATATTTGCACATCAAGGCTCCCGGTGATAGCGCCATTGAGTACGACTCGGACTTTGGACAATACAAATTCTGGAACTCTATCGACTTCAATGAGAACAAACTCAAGGACCAAAGAATTGAGCTTTAAACTATTTTCCAAGCAACAAAATTTAATTTTACCTACTGGCGTTCATTCTGTTTGGTTATTAATGTTGAATAAATGTTACTGGAAGTCTGAAAAATATTCAACGCTCTACGATTTCTAGGATTTCAAAAAAACATTTGTTTTTTTTTAATTTTTTGTAAATACTTTATAGTATTATTTTAGCCTGTGAAATTTCCATAATAATTTTGTAAAAGCAATGTTGAAACATAATAAACATCGATCATTGTACCAGATTTTATGTACAAATTGTATTCTACCACTAATGATCAAATAAACTGGATCTCGAGTCAAAAAGTCTACTAATTCTTTCCCAATGAGTTCCCATTAAAGTTTATGGCCAAGTGTTCTCCTATTATGATTACGGACGAAAACAAAAAAATTGAATTTCAAGAACAAAGAATATTGGTTGTGATCAGGGCGATTGATTACTAGAAAAATTGCAAGTATTTCATAAGAAATAAAAGTTTGTTTGGACAAGAAATATGTGACGGGACGACAAAACTCTGAAATGTAATAAAAAAGTAAAATTGTTTCAATATGCACTGCAACTTACTGAATCCTGCAGAACGACTGAACACGGCGGTGCACGTCCAATTCTGTTGAATCCTTTGACAATTTGATGTTTTGTACTTCCGACATGCAAAGTTCCAATCTAAAAATAGAGAATTTCGGTCACTAGGACGTTCGGGTTGAAAATGAAATTGGATAATTACTTGATTATTCTCCTGATCGGTGACACTTTCGTCTTCGTCTAATATTTGTGTCGCAGTGATATCCATTTTCGTTATTTTTGAGGCGTTCGTGGATAACGTCGTAACGTACACTTGATTATTTTCGAGTTGTAAATACGGAGAATGGATGTAACGGGGATTCGTGTAAGCGCTGATCACTTGTTTCGAATCATTGAAAACAAAAAAATAATCCTCTTTGTTCAAGAGTTTGTAAACAAACTCTCAATAAGGATTGTCCCGTAACCTAACTCGACAACACGACCGCGATACGAATAATGGAATTAGGATATTAGGAAATCAATTTTTGTGCAAAAACATCACATTACAAGATACTGGAAAAATATTACCGCTACTTTTATCTTTTTTCCATCGTGTTTCGAAACTTCTAATACTACACACAATTCTCTGCTAAATCGGTCCCTCAGACCGGTAAAAACAATCGCAACTACAAACCGGAAGTCAAAAGTTACAGTTCACACGGGAGTTAATGCGAATCCGGGTCTTGAGAGATGTTTTCCATTATTACGATCAGTTTTTACTATTGAAAAATTTGCGAATATAACAAGTTGATAAATAAATAAAATTAATTAAGTTTATCTCATCTTATTGAATTGAAATTAGCAATCCCAATTCCCAATATACACTACTTGACCTCAGCAGTGTTCTCTTAAATTTTGACCGTTAGCGTCGCTGTAAGTTTCCATTTCCGCAAGGGTTGAGGGTTATGATGTTCGGCGCGGGGCTTTCATATTGGTTTGTATTTTTTATTCTACAGATTCATCGTAAGCGGGAAATGCAATTCCAATTATATGACATCGGAATGATAATTTCAATATTTATATATTTTTAGAGTTCCGCTTATATTTTAAAGTGTGTATTTTTTTATGGGCCTGGTTTTATCACATGTATTTTATGAAAAATGTCCACAATTTGTATAATGCATGGAGTGCATGCTGATCGAGTTTCGGAGCGAAACGTGTGGATAATGCGTCCCACATTATCTTTGCTTTGCTCGAGTTGATTGTTATTAAAAACAACATTTTTATCGTTATTATTATCCTCAGTTATGACCAAAGAAAGTATGCAACGACAGCGCGCAAATTATCAAGAACTGGAGCGATAATAAGACTTTTACATAGCGTCCAAGTTGATGAAAAATTTACAAATATATAGTTGCACATGCCCTTGTTAAAAATTGCATTGTTTATTGTTGCAAACACGAAATGTGTAAGAAATTCGTAATTGAAATATGAAACAACGCCGAATTTTCGTGAACATATTTATACCGTAGTGTCATGCACCTAAATCACCTTGAATGTTGAATTTCAATATGGCGAACGACGACAAAGGACGCAGAAAGTGGGGAGATATTTCACAAGGTAATTCGTGAAAAACGTATCTAAAAGCTTCGGTGATAACGCTACGAATAATAATACACGTGACAAAAGATAGGAAGCCACTGAGTTTCCTAAATAAAACGTTCCATCCAACATTTTATATATCATTTCAAACGACCAACAAACAAACTAACCTCAAAATCGCGTTAGATTTCGCTTTCGAAATTTCCAATGTAAATAACATTTTTGTTCTTTCCGATCCAACTCATTTATCACGTAACATTATTTTTCTTGTGATTGATTGAATTTTCAGGCTATTCACATAATTTTATTGATTCATATCAGGATCGAAACTGCTGGAACAATCTGGTTTTTTTGAATGGAGTTGCAGGTGTCAAAAAACTCGAAAAAAGTGATTATTCATAAATTCAACAAATATGTCGTCTCGTTTATTACTTTTTTTCGATATACACGATTTGTGAATAGTTCCAAAGCTCAATTAGCAATTCAGGATAAATTGTCAGAAATTCACTAATTTTTTTTTCTTTCGTGTTCATCTCAGATAACAGAAGTGATTGCAAGTTGGATAAGGGAAGATTTGGAGACATGCGCGGCGCAGCTGCGAACAGAGCGCCTCCCAGGCCAATTTATACACGAGGAAGTGGCCCGCTGAAAAAATCTGGACGTAATCCAGATGATTTTGATAGAGAGTCAAACTCCGGCGATAGGACAAAACCCGTTTCGGTTCAGGATCGACTCAGGCCCATGCACTTCAACAGTACACCGCAGGGCGATATCGCTGGACCTCGCGAACCAAACGAAAAATTGAACGACGCTGCTTTCAACGAGGAACGAAGCAGTGTTGAAGATGAACACTCCGCCAGAAGCAATCATCAGAGTGCCGACGGAAGAAGAAGAAGCAAGAAGCCGGAACTGCCGTTGTACGTACCCAAGAAAGTCCAGGAGGCATTGGCCAAACGGGATGTAACTAATAGGTGAACCACGTTACTGACATTATCCTTTCCGGATGATTTCATTCATTGCCCTTTTTCTTCTGTGTTGCTCAGGAAAATAATTTATGAAATATTCAATATTTTTTCGTGCAATTATCCCAACTCGTTTGCAGTTTCCTTTGTTTTATCTGAACATGTTTCAAAACCTGGGACACGAATCTACAAATTTCTGTCATTTTCATGAACGAGATACAACTGCACCCGCAACTGATTTTAATTGATCTCAAATGTGGCAAAAACACGAACATGCAATATATTTTTGAATATTGTCTCAAAAATTCAAGAAAATTTCGTGAATTTCAGGAGATTACCGCGATTGCTTTCAGAAATCAATGAGTTTCATAGTTACCAAAAACGTCTAGAAAATCGAAGAATTCGTGTAAATAAATCTCAGTTTATTTGGGAGTATTGAATAACGTCAGAAAATTCTTTCTAGAATTTTTGCTAACGTAAAAATATGTTTTGATTCTGCGAATACTATAACAGTTGTTGATTGGATAGCAGCCAAAAATGTTGGCAACGGTGTTCTGAACAGGCAGGTAAACTCATTAGGGATTAATTGCCAAGCACTCAATTGATAGATATCAATCATTGCGAAATCAAGTGACACTGCATTTATGGCAAGGTGTGTATTCGATGCACTTCTAACGGAGAAACTGACACATGTGGCTGTAATTTTGTCAACGGAAATAATTTCTTTATGGGATATCATGGCATTGTATTCATTCGAACTATTTTTCCTATTGGTAGATGTTGTGAGACTGTATCGAGGACTTACGAAATTCTATTGTATAATAATTGATTTTTACGTGGTTAGAGAAGTGTTAAAAATAATAACGGCAAAGTAAACAATTCAATGAAAAAATAAAATAATAGATTGAATAATAAATGTGTCTCTATGGTGAAGGGTTAAGAGGATCGAGTAAACTAAAACTGCTAACAATTCGTAATTGGTAAATTTTCGTAAAGTTTATACTTGTCACTTTCGTCGATTGAATAAAATGTGTTTGTAAATCTTGAATATTCGTAGTATTTTGCAAGAATAATCAATTCAATGATAGAAGTCGAAATTATTTGTGTAATTTAAAATCGAAAGTGTTAATAAAATGATGGGGAAATTTGTACAACATCATGATCTCACGCAAACGCTATTCTTCTCGGTTGAGCGCAGATCGCCGCCTCCGAGAACACCAACACCTCCTCAGTCTGCCCACCAGTCACAGGCGAATGTTCACATAGCATGGGAGAGGGAAAAGGCAGAGAGTGGAAACCGAGATTGGGACACTCGCTCGAATCGTGGCTACAGAAACGAGGGACACCGAAACCGAATGGGAAGACAAACCGTCGGGGATCCGAGCACCAACAATGTTCGGAACAGACCGGATGATCATGGTAAACGTTTTTCGGGCAATCGCAGAGGAGGCGGCAATCGTAATACGAACGAGAACGAAGAACGCGAATGGCGATCAAATTCGCCAATGTCAGCCAGGAATTATGGCAATCGTCGAGATTATCCTCGGGAAATTCGACAGGTATGATTTCCATTTTCGCCTGACGTTCTTTTTTTTTCTTTAATTCGTGTACATTTTTGCACACGAAGCATTACTACTTGCCTCATTACTTCGTCTTGGAGAGTCAATAATATTGGCTCCAATTTCGAAGCTTATTTTTTGACCAGAAAAAGTCATTTGAGAAGAAAATCTGAGCACTCTTATTCAACTAGACAAAATCGTTCCAATCTCGGGCCTCGCAGGAATATTTATTTCTGACGCATTTGAGCAAAATCCGTATCATTTCGATGTTTAATCTTTGTTGTATTTTTTCCTCTTGCTATTGAAAATCACATCGCATTCTCGTGTAAATCTCAATACGAATGTGCTACTCATGTTTTCCTACTCTTTGTATAATAACAAATTCAAAATATTGACAACTTTCGTTAAATCTGTATCTGCAATAAAAAAAAAACTATTTTCATTGTTGTGACGAAAAAGGGTTCGGAACCACTGGCAGCCACGCCAAACAACGCTAACGAATACAATCGTATTCGCGACACCCGAAGCGTCGATCCACCGAGTTTTGGAGAAAAGTTCCAAAGGAAGCCACCCTCGGGTAGGCGAGGGAGTGTCAAGTTGCCTAACAAGATAGAAACTTTACCACCGCGACTGCAACGAAAATATTTAGCTGAAAATGGTTTGGACGTTCCGCCCGGAAATTCCTTATTTTCAAAGTCATCCGAGGATTGGGACGGGAGTACGGTTTCGTTCCAGGTAAATTAACGGAGAAGAGAGAATTTCTGTCGAAACTCATCAATTTACATTTTTTCATGTATTGTTTATTCTGCTCAGGGTTCATCCGGTTATAACAATACTTCATGGACTCGAAACAACATGCCGCCGCCTCATTCCTCTTGGTCGAATACAATACCAGCACGTAGTAGAGGAAGAGGAAGACTCACAGCCGAGGAATTGGAATCGTCGGTCGTGAATCATAGACCTGGCACTCCGGATCAGTATTCAGCAGCGAGTTCCAGATCGCAAACGCCTAGCCAGGAATATAACACTCGGTAAAAATTGACCACCAAGTTTTCATGTCCTTAGTAGAAATTCGCATCGTTCAAATGCCATCAATTCTGTCGACTATCAAGTCGATTTATTTTGCGGAAATTTTGAACTAATTTCTGCATTAAAATTCCGTTCCATTCCTCATACTGGATTTTTTTTTTCACACATTTTTCAATTACGTTTATGTTCGGAATAGACATTACGAACGTCGAGGAAGTAACAGTACAATGTACACGAGCATGGAAAGCCTCAGTCGAGTGGATACACACGTTTCGATGCCACAAAATGTGTTTGTTCACCCGAATGCAAACCGAGGACGTCGTCCTTCACCTCCACCACCTCCGGATATTCAGACTAGACGAAGCGCGTCTCCGAATTCAATCTCTACCATTCCGCATCATCAAACTCATCACCAGCAGTGGTAAGACGATATTTCAAAAACAAAACACAAGCAGATTTATTTACTACGATTTTTTCCTCTCTGCTTCTTATAATTTTGCTCATTGAAAGGACTACGACGACTAATTTACTTTCGTTCTCTATTTTTCAGGCACCGTACGAACAATAATGCTGACGAGGCAACCAATTCGACCGTCGTCAAACCAAATGACGAACGTTACAGCCTTAATCCGAGTCCAGTGAAGAGCAACGGACCTTATAGTTCGTTGCCCGACATGGGTTCGATAGTGAATTTCGATTGGAGCGAAGACGTTGAACCTCCGCTGTACCCTGAAAATGAAAAAGATCAGGAAGACGAACAACATCGTAATCCGAGTCGCAGCTCTTCGGTTACGAGCTTGCGGGACAATGGCAGTATTTCTGGTCATTCGGTTGGTCCAGCTGGATCCAGCAATCAGTTCTCTGGACGTGATTCTGGATTTAGACGAAAGAGAAAGGACAGAAGGCGCTCCGGAGCGAGGGACAATCGAAACCGGTAAACATTGACTGTGGTTTACAAACTTTGAGATATTTTATATATTTACTTATTTGATCTATACTTTTTTCTCTGTCATTGTCGTACGAATTATACTTTTTGCCATCCGCATGGTTGTTCCGGTTTTGAAGGCTGGATCTGTCAAATTAGCGATTTTTATGGACTTTCTGAAGAACGAATTCTATGGTTTTAAAGACTTAAAGAATTTTAAACGATACAAAAATATTCTTTTTTAAAAAACAATTCTAGACCAAAAGATAAGACAACAAGTAATTGTCATGTTTCCTGCCTTTGTTTTTGTGTGTCCGTGAAAAATAAAAGCCAAGTTCTTGCTGGTTTTTTTGCAAATCAAGACTGAAGTATTAATTCGATAAAAATCATTTTGATGAACTTCATTTAGACAATCGCACACCGTTTGGTATTTACGTGCGATTATGATTCCAGGAGTTGCAGCAGGGACAACGAGAACCGAGGCAAGAGTCGGGAACGAACGAACAATCAGCAAAACAGAGAAGTTACAGGGAACGAGCGAATGGACGGTCAAGGGGGACGGTGGGAAGGGAATCGAAGGAATAGAAATGGCAGAATGCCGAGAAGCCGAGAGTCCAGCAGAGATCGAGATTATCATGGTGCGCCACGAAACGTTGAAGAAAATCGGCGAATCAATGACGAGAATTGGAGAACCGGAAAACGCGGTTCTTTGTACGATCCGGAGGAGTCGAGAAATTCTTTACCGATTAGCAACAATCAACAACAATTTAATGCCTCCAGACAATTTGCTGGGCACACTAATACCAATGCACTTCGAACACCGATCTCATCTTTGCCCAAACCATCTACCAATCATCAACCACCCGGAGTTCTCGTTCTTACCGAGAGAAATTTATCATCTCCTCGATTCACGCCGAACGTAAGTTCTGGACGACAGGAAAATCAGCCTCAGCAACAGCGGAAAACTCTCTTTGATCCGAACAACCCTGACAAGCCGATTATCGTCCGGACAACTGGAAACAGAAACTCGTCTTTGCAACTCCGGTAATACAAATATTCACTTATACGGGAAATTTCAATGATTTTGACTTTAGCATCGTTGGAACATTAGTTTTAGAAGTCAGACAAAAGTTCAGTAAAATCAGAATTTCTTAACTCAACATCTGACGAATATCTGAAAGCTTTGAAGTTTTACAAACATGAATTTTCCATATTAATAATTCTAAAAAACGAAAAAACCACGAATTCTGTGGAAAGTTTTTTAAAAACTACTTGCCAATTATTTTATTATTCCACATCAACATTCGTCACTTCTCGAAGATGGCCGAATTTTTTGCCATTTTTTATCAATCCCATAGTATTTATATTTCAACATAGATTTGACTTTATACTTTTTTTTTTATCCCGCAGAGACAAGGATATGTCTTGTCAAGCTTCGATTCCTAATTTGGCGACTTGCAACTCTCACGCTCTCATTTCGCCCACGGGCCATTCGAACTTCGGCCCTTATCGTGGTCCACCAGGGGAGGTCGGAAACGTTGGAATTTCGGTCATTAGGCCTTCCGTACCTTTCGTCACTGAACAAATGCAGGCCAATAATTCTCGGCCCACTTGGTACGATCCTTGCTCGGAAGTGTGAGTAACTTTTGTCATAAGTTTATTTTTTTGGTCACAGTTGAACAATTAAAAAAAAATGCATGTTTCTGTTTAATAAACGAAGGGAATGTAACGAAATCAGAGAAAATTTCAGCAGTCATTGAAGTGATTTTCCAGAAAATTATTCAGAGAAATTTAATGGGAAATGAATATTTGGATTAAAAGAAATGTAGTTTAAAACATGATAGATCAGCGAATTCGATTTAATGGAATACATGGTTTTGATAGGTTCCGCTTAGCAAAAGATCCTTATCGGTTGTTGGAAGTAGAAACAGTTGATCGGGAGCTTCAGTGGGTTCTGAGCTCCGGTGGTTTGACTGCAAATTGGGAAAAGATAACGAATCTCCGTCGAACGCTTCGCAACAGTTTGGAAGTGTTGCTGGAGAGTGACATAAAGTTTTGTCAAACGGAGAACGTTGAGCAACATTTTTGGAAAATTCTTTATTACAATATGATCGAAATGTTGCGTAAAATAATGCCGAAGGAAAACGGTGAAACGCGTGAGCAGTACAAACGAATAATGCTCGAAATAATCGAGGAGGGAACACAATATTTTGAAAATTTGCTCACCGTTCTTGAGAAGAAATACAAATTCAAGCTGGAAGTTTTTCTCGCTTCGACCTCACCACCCAACGGGCTTGGATTCATCGGTCTTGCACTTGTCAGTGCGCAAAAGATTTTCCTCTTTTTGGGTGATCTCGCTCGTTACAAAGAACAAGCTAATGAAACGACCAATTATGGACGATCGAGACAGTGGTACTTGAAAGCTCAACAGATTAATCCGAAAAATGGCCGACCCTACAATCAACTTGCTCTACTTGCGCATTACGCGGTAAATACCTCTTTTTCTTCGTCATTTTAAATTTAACTAAAAGATTTTTACTTTATATCAAATTGATATGAAGTTCGAAACAATGAACGAACGTGATATTCTTTGAATTACTATTTGAATATATTTCAATAACATTGACTTGGAGATTTTTTAAATACAAAAAGCCAATTGACTATTTTTGGGCGAATTGTAAAACACTCGCATCACAATTAATTTTTTTCCTGACACTGAAGACTTTTTTTGTTACATTTGCAGCGACGAAAGTTGGACGCAGTTTATTATTACATGCGATCTCTCATGGCCTCAAATCCTTTCCACTCGGCACGGGAAAGTCTTATAGCCTTATTCGACGAAAATAGGAAAAAGGTACGTCTCATATATTTCCCGAAATAAAATAAAACGTTGCTTTTATATAAGACGATTATAATATCGCGATCAACTACTCGATTAATAAATCAATGATTTTCGTTTCGCCGCCAGTATCTTCATTATGTAAGTAATCTTCGATATTTAGTGTGAATTTCTCGACGATCATTTTCACGCATCGATGCTTCGTAGAAGATTTTTTTTCTTTTCACAGAGTTATTGATTAATGTGTGTTTCGGGATCACGTTGAAAGTAGTTGATCACGTATTAGGCAGAAATTTCATTGCACAACAAACATTTGATGCTGTCGCGATGAAAAATTCAAATTTTTCATCACATTTCACGATTTATTTTCTTTTTTCACGTGCATGAAATCGTAGAAGAAAAAAATATCATTCAAATCAGTAGCAGCGATTAGTTCGCCTTGAAATATTCGAATGAACGTTTTTTAACCTGTTGATATTTACATCGTTGAATTTCTCGAATTTTTTTTTAAACTCAAATAGTTACTGAACCTCATAAGCGATTGGCCTACCGAGTCAATATTTTTTTTTGCGAGACACTAAAATAATACAAACACCAGCACACTGGAAAACTTTTTTCCTCTTACTTTGTTCTTTTTTCGAAAAATTTATAACAAACGATCAGTAAATAACAGTGCGAAAAAATTTCGTTCGATAAGTAATGAGGCTCGCTCATGCATTGGCTCCGTAGACAAAAATGTACTTCTTTTAACTGATCATCTTAGAAAAAACCATAGTGTAGAAAAAATGCATAGATTAAAGCAACAAAAAAAGAAAAACTACTAAACGGCTTTGTCAAACTATTGCTTTAGTACGAAACGACCGAGAGAAAACGTAAGGAAGAGCGTGAATGGAAGGAACGAGCGAGAATGAAGGAAAAAGAAGGAGCGAATAACGCACCCGGAGCACTCCGAAGAGAAACTTGGATACATCCTGGTGGAAGGAGAGTTCGACGAACAACTTCATCGACTGGACTCGGAGATTCCAAATTTTCACACAGCGACTCCGAGGAATTGTCCCAGTTGACGAGTGTCGAGGTATGAAAAAGTTTCATTTCATTAAAAATGATAAAATCAACGATTTCCACTTTATGACCGTTCTCCTTCATTTTTTACCCTTCAAACAGTCTAGTCTCTTTTGCATCATAAAATTTTCCTAGTTTGTTCGCATTAATTCAAATTTACTTTATTATTTGTATAAATCAAAAGGACTAAAGCGTATCAATCCGTAATAAATCAATTTCATTTATTATTTTTATCATAATCAGTCAAAATAATGACAGGGTCATAAGCCTGGAACGATGTACGAACACAGCATTAATGAACACGTTTTTTTTGGAACACTATTCTATTAATTGGATGAAGATGATTCGCTCCCAAAACATACATTTTCGTGTAATAATTTAAAAAAAGTGGAACACGGCTGTAGTTCGAGGTCGTGATCTTTAAAAAAAAAAAAACTGAAACGGTACCAGTTGAACTTCCACCAAAAATCGACTAAAATAATGAACTATATACTGGTTCATAGCGGATTTCAAAAATATCGAATATCAACAAACCGGCAAAATTTTGCATGAGCAAACCCAAAATAATTTTGAGCAGATCGCTCAGGTAGTTTTTCAAATTCAACTCGTATCAGTTTTTTATTCGGTAGATCTTTCACAAAGTCCTAACGCAGCCGTAAAGCACTTTTCGAACTAAATCAAAATTGGAAGCACTTCTGGAAAAGTGTGTTTTAACCACAAAAAACTTTGACTTGAAAGTCCTCTTGAATCAATTACGAATGAAATGCATGATTGATGAAGAAATAATATGCTTTATGCCTTTTTTAACGTTACATTCTATACGTAAGTGCGAAAATATGGAAAAAAATTGTTACAATATCTTTTACGAGAGAGTTTCAATGCCAATATTAACATTCGAATGCACTCTAAACACTCGACTCTGTTTTCCGCAGGTAAACAAACGCTTCATAACGTCGTATCTTCACGTTCACGGAAAGCTCATCACGAAGATAGGGTGAGTGAATTTTCATATTTCTCCCTTCAACAGAGTTAGAAAAACAAAGTTGGGGAGAGAGAGAGGAGGAAGCAAGAAGGAATAGTGTTTTCGAAAAGCGATGCTCTTTGTTGAAAATCCTGTTTTGTTAATCTTTCTTGTATACAAGCGTCGAGCGTATGCGGGTATCTGTGCCTGGGCTGTTCTCGGTGAAGCGCGGTTCGCGCTCTGAGTTATTCCTCGGTGATAATTATTAGGTGTAGGTAGGTGTAAACAGCCGGAGCACCGGGAAGACTTTGCTCCGTTCGTTTTATTGCCATTCGAAGAATCCACAAAGTTTCTTTTTTTCTTTTATTTTTTTCTCTTACGGTGTTTTTTGTTTCTTTTCTCTCGTGAGCATTCGTCGAAACTCGACGAATCTTCGTTAGTCGAAGGAGAAAGATAAAGAAGGAAAAGTGCGTGGAGGTCGATCCGCTCTTGCTCCGTCGCTTCTTCTTCTTCTTCTTCTTCTTCTTCTCCTTCGTTATCTTCATTTAACGCACGAGGCTTGGACCACGTAGAAAAACGTTTACTCCCGTCTCTCGCTTTGACACTTTATTCCCGTGGGAACAATAGTTTATATTCAAAGAGTTTGTACAAAAGGGCCGGTTACATTGACAAAAGGCTGCCTATGACGTTCGATCATAACGTCTAAACACTCTTTGTGTTTCTCCAACTTCTCGAGTGCTTCCGGTCTCTCGGTCTCTCTTTCTCCTTCGTCTTTCTTCGCTAGTGTAAAATAAGTTTTCTCGGAAAAGTCAATGGATACGCGTCTTTGACGATTTTACGCTGGCTGTTGCGACGAAGTTTTTCAACGTTTCTCCGTGGAACTATGCCCGTTGCTCAGTATCGAAGAAAATGTCACGAAACGGCGGATAAAAATATGAATATTTTGAAGAACAAACAGCGGGAGACGAAGAAACTACCGGAGTTTGACTCACATTTGAGAGACGAATGTAGCCGTTGTTCTCCAGGCTCAAAATAGCATCGTAGCAAAGTCTCAACGAGAAATAAAGAAGAAAAAAAAAAGCATATAATAACAGACTATTCACTAAGAGGCCTTTAATAACGTACTGTCTCCCCGCATGCCCACAGGGTGATGTACATTTTACGAGGCTAAACTCAAGAGTAGGAGGAAATATTCGATCGTATCTAGTCGAAGAAAAATTGAAAAAAAATATATATCGGCTATTCGAGTGTGGTATTAGTCTGCGGTAAGTTGGAGGGGATTTCTGTGGAGAGCGCAATTCATCGGACACATAATCATAATGAAATGTATCCAAGAGAGGAAAAAAGTGAGAAAGAGAGAAAGAAGCAAGGCGCGTGGTACTTGGCGCGACGCTGTGGCCCTGTTGTGCCAGTCGGTGGTTGCTTCTTTATTTTCTTTTTTTTTTTTCATTTCTCTCTCTCTCTCTCTGTCTCGCTCTCTAGTCCAGCGAGCGTAACGTTCGTGTTTTACTTGGACGTCGGTAAAAATGTTAATTGACAATTGCGTGGCGCCACTCGAGAAGCGTCTCGCTCGACCACAGCAGACTCTCTCCCTCCCGCCCCTCCAAAGCTTTCGGAGCATCTACACTTAACCCAAGCAGAGCATCCCGCAGTTTCTATACCGGGTGTTCTGCACAACTATCCCCGTCGATATACATATGGATGTTGAATTTGTGTATGTATGCGTACGATCGAGAGCGCGAACTTATGTTACTAAATTCCACCCTGCTACGAAGCAATCCGGAAGCGAAACATTTCTCATTGGTACGGAGAGCCAGGATTCTATATCACGCGTTTGGAATTGGTACGGGAGATAAGGAGCCCTCGAGATTATGCCTGATCAGGATTGGCTTCGCATAAGATCCAAGTTTCTGTTCAGGAATCCAAGGAGGATAACAAACTGAAAAGAAAATAAAAACAGGAAAATATATAAGGCAAAAAAGGAGAGGCAACGAAACTGGAGAAAATGGAAGGAAAGGAAAAAAAGGAAACATGGAAGCGAAATGAGAAAAATTGAAAGGATGATGAAGAAACTTGCGGAACTGACGAATCACGATAAACGGAGGAAATCGAAGAAGTTGTAGAAAGATGAAAAAAAGAAAAAAAACTTACGAAAACAGAAGAAGAAAAATGGAGAAATGGAGAAAATAAATAAACAGAATAAAAAGATGAAGGAGGAGAACGAGGAGGATGAAAATAACGAAAAAGAGTGAATGCGTGCGTGTCACGGCTTTCCAATGGTCGTTTACCTGTGGCAGAAGGCGAGTGACGACCCCGCTCGTTTCAAGGACACGACTAACACGCAACTCTCTTGGCTAACGTTGTCCGGTATTGAACAATTTTAGCGACGTCGGCTCCATGCTTCTCCTGGTGGTGCTGCTGCTCCTTCTTCTCATCCTTGTAATCTCGATTCTGCCCGTGGCCTTCGCAAATGCGCGCGCTACTCGTGTTTCTCAACGAGCAAACGCGACTCCGAATCTTTGCCGATGTTTCGAGAAGCTCCTTGATCAAAGAATATCTCGTTCTCGTCACTTGGGAAAAAGTAACACACGGCGGATGAAGCGAACGAAAGGCAGTCCTTAAACTCGCGTACCATATCCGTCCCTTCTCGATCCCTATCGCACACACTGATTAATTATTCGCTCGCCAGACGACGAGAGTTCAACTTCGTCGCAGCTTATCGTGTATAAGTTGTTATCCATGAGCAATGGATCTTGTTGTACTCGTCAACGATCTCTGGCGAGGATGCCGCGAGGGGTGCATTTTCGCTGTTGGGAGATCGCGGCGAGAGGAACAAATAGAAAAAGCGTTAAATACGAATTTTCTTCCAACATATTTACTTTCATTGCCATGTCAAAAGACGTCCTTGGAGGGAAATCATGTTTTGATCGAAAAAACTTGCACTCGAACCTCATAGATTTTCTCCTGATAAAACCGCCTGAATAACGATTCTACTTCCACGCCCTTCGTCCACACGATGAAAGCAATTTGATCTGGAACCCTCCACTTTTTTTCCTAGCTCCCGTTTATATTCGACGTGAAAATAAGATAAAAAAAAAAACAACAACAACAAATATATTAGCAAGGACGCGTTATCGATCTCCGGGAGTGCAGTTTCTTAACTCTAAAGAACATCGTGAAAGGAGGAAGGGAGAGAAAGAATAAAAAGAATAAAAAGAGTAAAATAGCAAAGTACCGGCGGAGGAGATCGAGCGGTATCCGATTATCTTGTAAATTATCGTGTCGCGCAAGGTACGAGCCACAAGGAGTCGAGTCTGTGACAACGGAGAAACTCTGTAGAAACATTAAGAGAAAGAGAGAGGAGGCGCTTTACGCTCACGATCTTCTGCCGTTATTAATTGTTGACCGGATAATCCGACGGGAGGGAGCTTAAGCACCGCGCGAGGCTTTCCAAGTGATAAAAATGATAATTAAATATGGAAACGAGAAGCTCGCGTCTCCATCGAGGTACTTGGGAATCGTATCGCCTGTCGGGTTTTACTGGCGCCATGCGAGATCTCTCGCGTGTACGTATTCTCTTCGTGCTCGAGAGTCATTTGCATCAGCGAAATGGAGAAGCTTCAGGGAAAGAGTATCTTCTTCTTCCTCCTCTTCCTCTTCTTCTTCTTTTTCTTCTTCGTCTTCGTCTTCTTTCGTTCAAGCATTTGTACGAGATATTTGCAACATTTCGAGCCAACTATTGTGATCACCGACCACGAAATATGGCCTCATTTCTTTTCCTTTATTCTGGTCAACCACAAATAGCACAAATCCCGACCATTATTGATTGGAATTACCTGGGTCAAACTACACAGGTTTAAAAATAAATAAACACCAGATGAAGTTGGCTTCAGGCGCTTCGTCGAGTATCATACGAAGCCGAAACTAAAAAACTAATAAACTCGGTGCTTGCGTGTGGTGGAAGAACTAACGAGATACGAGGATTGGACCGTTGCAGATGGTAGCCTCGAGTGTCTTTGCCTCGACATTGCGACCCTTATATACATGTACAGGGTGTCTCAACGTAGATGTTTATTATAATAAACTCAAGTTCAGTGTTGAATTTTCCGTCAAAAAGGCTAATAATCAAGAGTTTCAAAGATCGAGTAATTAGTACGATTGATTTAGATTTTAGATCGTTGATTCTAGATTTTCATCCTGAAAGCCGATTGAAAAAAGTCGTTAAAAATCAGACTTTCGGCCAAGTCGCAATAAAGAGCAAACTACTGCAGATACAAAAAAACCGTGAGAAACTTTTTTGTAGGAAATATGATGCTCTACAAAATTGGTCTCCACGATGCTTGTCGTATCTCTGACCGTTGTGTCAGTATGTGGGATAGAAGTATGAGAATTCATTAATTTTCGATTACACGCGCTATGAGCGAACGTCAATGTTTTTCCTTTTTATCATCAATGACCAAACAACAATTGATGATACTTTCCTTCAAATTCTATCCATTTTTCTACAGTGATTCGCAAACTATGGTTGTTTAAAGTGAATTCAATCACTTTTCGGTAAAAGTTGCTTTGACGTTTGACATAAGACGATGATATTTATGGTGGGACACCCTGTACATTATTATAATAATATATAAATATATTATAATGTAGCAAAAACGGTTGTTGCAGGCCTGAACTAATGTAGTATCAACGAGACAGATTTTCCGATTCCCATAGGTGTGCATGACAATATATTAAATACACACACATAAGTATCACAACTCGTGAGAGCTGTGTAGGGTAAGAGGGATGAAGGAACAACGAGTCTGAATAGTTGGTACTCGAATATGTGTATATAGTGGGGCGTTGAGCCCACGCAATCCGTGGGTCACGTAGCATGATCTATGGACACTGGGAATGCCCCGTTATGCGCTAAAGTGCAAACTTGTTAGTCATAGAGCTGGTCGCTCGGCGTCGATGGACGGATCTCTCTTTCTCTCTCTGTTCGCTCACACTCTCATCGCGGGTTCTCTTATTTCGCCGGCGGCCTCCTCGTTCGCTCACCTCCTGGATTGAAAATGGGCACGAAAAGAGAGACAAGTTCTCCACCTTTTCTCTATTCCTCCTGCGCCCTATTGACTCCCGCAAGAAGCTTATTATTTTCTTTATCTTTTTATCCTTTGTTCTCTTTCTCTTATTCTTCTTCATCGTCTTTCATTTTTTGTTTTTTCTTTTGTTTAGTCTCCTTCCTCTTCTCCTTCGCCTTCTTCTTCTTCTTCTTTTCATCTTTTAGTTTATTGTGATCCTTCTTCTTCTTCTTCTCATACTATTCTCGATAATATTTGCTTCATTCTCGCAACAACTCTCGGCAACATTCGCGACCATTCTCCAATATGCCGTTATGCCCTAAAGTGCTATTCCCTACTGCACTCGTGCACTGCCCTATCCTCGCCTATGAATAATATATTTTTCTCTCTCTCTCTCTCCCTTCCTCTTTTCTTTCGCCTTCCTTGGCCATTCTCTCATTTCATCTCACAAACGGTTAATCCTTACTCACGGGGGCTGAAAATTCGGAAGAAACGTATAACAAGAGTCTCTCATACCCGCGTAAAAGCACCAACTAGTAATATCGTTTTCCTCACGATAATAAACTTATCAATGGCCAAAGCAATTACAGTGAAGATCCATCAGAGAGAGAGCGTTATTGGCGAATAAAAAGTTGCATGTTCCGTTGGAAAATAGGCGCGGCTCTTGACGCAACGGAGAAGAAAAGAGCGAGATAGAAACAAAGTGGTTAATAACCTTCCTGAAAGATACGAATTCCATGAAGGAACTTGAGAACGAAGAGTCGAGCTTTCCCACCGATAGCGCGGCTACGAAACTCGATGGATATTCCGTATGTTCAAACGAGGGGGGTAGAGGAAAGATAGCACATATATATTCGTGGCGTTGGTTATGCGGTGGTCCCTGATGAAAACTCTACTAGCCACCATCGTTTCTCTCTTTCTCTCTCTTTCCATCTCTCCTTCTCACTCTTTCGCTCCCTCGGTGGATTAACGGTACTTGGACACGTCGCGCAGCCAATCAGCGCTTGGAAACAACGAATCGTTCGGAGCTCTGTGTTGCGCAAAACTCTCCTCAAGACTCGGGTCATGAGGCGCCGCATTCTGGTTTCCCGATCGAAAAACCATACGTGTAAACGCGAAAGAATCGTTCGAGAGTATACGTAGCCTTGTTTCTCGGACTACTTATTGCCCTCTTATTCTCTCCCTGCCTCTTTCTTTCGTTCCTACATCTCCTTTGCCTACATATACAGGATGTCTCAGATTAAATGCTCAATATTCACGAATTTTCATTTAGAACTGAATTTCAAGTTGAAAAGTCTAATACCGTTTCTTCATCCATCCGCTGATTAGTTATTTATCATAAGAGTGTCAAAACCCCTCTCACTTATGTCGAGTATACTGTCGAAACGGCTAGAAATGGAGCAAAAATACATAGGACCAATTTTGTAAAGCTTGAAATTTCCTACGAAAAAGTCATTGACGATTATTTGTTATCATTGATAATTTGGCCCTGAAACCTCATAGAATAAAACGCTTGGGCTACGCGTTAAGTTCAAAAATCGCTTTAGTTTTCAAACAGCGCTACGGACTGAAGTATCAGAAATAAGAAATTTTCGTCAAAGACTTTTTTTTCGCAAATTCAATGCTCTACAAAAATGATCCCATGCAATTTTGCTGTATCGTCAACCGTTTGGCCGTTGTGCGCGTAAACAGTGAGCAGAGTCTTCAACGATAAAAAATAGTCCATTAAACAAACGAATAAATAAAAGGTATTACAATTTGTGGGTAAAAATTCGGTCTTGAACTTGAGTTCACGTAATCGACCATTAAAACTGGCACATCCTGTATACGTATACACACGTACGAGGTCCAATAGCCGTGTCATTGAATCGAACGACACTGGTGGGGTAAATGGGTAACGACGCGTCTCCCGTTTACCTCACGATCGCGTTATAGCCTCGCAATGCCGGGGGTTACGTCACGAATTCTCCAGATTGCAACGAGTACAGGATAAGCGCGGGGGAGGAGAAGGGCGGAGGAAGAACCGGCGGGGCGAGGGGAGGAGGGGGGATCGAGTGAGACGTTACGTACCGTAAATTTGCCACCGCGTGTTGCCGAGGCTGTGGGAATATAACCGGGCACTCACGGGTGCGCTCGCTCTGTTCCTCGTACGTATCTTTTTACCTGGAAGACTCCGATAGTGCCAAAGGGGTATAACCCCTTTTGCGCTAGTCCTCTCCCCTCTTTTTCTCCTTCCTTGTCTTTCATCATCATCACCATCATCATCATCATCATCATCATCATCATCCTCATCATCATCATCATTCGTTCGAGCGTAGTAACGTGACTGCAGTGCCGAAGCTCGTTATGCTCGCGAACCTCAAATCATCGTACGAGTGATTATTACTCATCCTAGAATCATTTGATCGAGCCTTCGATCAATCTTTTTTTTTTCCTCCCCATCTTTACATACTGTGTTTTTCTCCTGCCGCGTCCTCAAGTTTTGAAAATTTTTACTATTGTTTCCCAAACCTATTCTTTGTCGATCGTGCAAACGTACGATTTACGCCGTTAACCTCTATCGCTAAATAAATGACCCGACATCGACAATCGAGGAATATTGTTTTCTCCTATGAACTTTGGTCCTTGGCCACTATTTCCTTACAAATTTACAGCCTCTCTCGCTTCTCAATGACCCTATCACAAGCTTTTTTTTGTTTCTCGTTTTACAGCATGGAAACCTTCCAAGAGGCTGCGATCCAGATGCTTCGAGAATTCAGGACGCTGCTTCAACATTCACCTTTGCCTATACCCGAGACCCGTCTTCTTCAGCTACTCGCACTTAACATGTTCGCTATCGACACGACACAGTTGAAGGGTGAGTATCGATCCATTTAATCGCTTATCTGACATTTCAACAAAATTAACCAATCAACCTCGATATTTTTGGAATTTTTGCCCAACAGCCCTTTTTTTAATAATCGGAAATCAATTTTGCCAAATTCATTGAATGGCACTTAATTAGTTAGCCAATTTTCAGTGGATCGGGAAGAAAATATAAAACTAACATCAGGCTCGTAAACTACGGAGAAAAAAAAAGTAGACGCGTTAAAAATCGGCATACATCGATCGAAGTGTCACGTCGAGACGAAGTGGCGATCGCACGCGAGTCAAGTACTTAGCGATGATCACGCTCAGTGCGTAGAGAGTGCGAGTACCGCGTATTTCCCCTGTTTTTTTTTGTTCTCTCTCTTTTTCCTTTTTCAACTCACCTCTGGCAATCTCCGAAGCTCATCCGTGGTCCTCGTACACTCAGTGGCCCCTTGCCGAGGAATTTGCGTGTCCAGTGTGCACGAGAAGCGATGGGAGGGTGGGGGATTGGACAAGTACGTATAGAAGGAGCAGAAAGTGCCTCCGGGGCAAAGCCAAGAGATGCGGATGATCCGAGATTATAGGCATTAGGGACATTAGCCTCGGCGTTATGACTCTCGGTTGCCCGAGGTTGGATCTTCTCGCATCTTTTCTCTTCTCTCTTTCTCTTTCTTTCTCCTTTTTATCTACTTCTCTTGACCGTTCTCAACGCAGAGAGAATGAGATTGATGTACACCTATGATAACGATCCTACATTTTTTCTATTCGATAGTTTCGATACATCGATCCTACTTGCATTCAATGTGCCTCATTAATTCGTTATTACTCCTCGATTGATTATTCTCGCACGCACCTTTACATTCCTCCCATCCATTCCTCTACCATATTTCTAACAGACCCAAGTGGACCACCGCGCGCGCGCGCGAGATCCTAGTAATGTGCGCTATGGCTGTCCCCGGTTTGTGTCTCTCCAAAGATTATCTTCGGAACGGGTATAACGGTACCTGCCCCCTTCCGAATGAGCTTTTCGCTCCTGCTCCTGCTTCTCCTATTACTGCTGCTGCTGCTGCTGCTGCTGCTGCTGATGCTACGACTCAAACTCGCCACAAACTTACGTCATTCGCATCGTAGTATTTGTGGAATTTAACCCTACACTCCATTACTTTTTTACTATCCCTGAAAAACAATATATTCGTTATGGAAATAGCATCAGTTTATGAGTTAAGTAATTGACCAATTCTATATCCAATCGTTATGGAATTGAACATATAGTTTTTTTAATACCCTTATCTCACTACACGGAGAGAATTAATATCGGGAAATTTATGTTGTTGAATAGAAATGAAGCACAATATTGAATTTCAAACAATTTTTAATAAGCGTAATGTACATTTTTGTAGAAAGAAAATAAAATTTCGTAATTATACACAAAATTTTAATTGATTTTCATGGAAAGTTTAATCATGCATAGAAAAAATGGGCTAAAATGCAAAATATACATTTTTATGGGTAGAAAACTGAGGTTTTGTATGTATTTAAGAAACTTTGTTTCATTTTTATGAAAATTTACCCACACTCACAGTAAAAATTGATCGAAATGTAAATTTTTATGAAACGTAACAAACATTTTAAGGCTTTTATTCTGTAATGATAATTTTTTAGATCCAATTTTCTCCATGCAGTGCATAAAGCATTAAAAAATAATAATAAAATTCCAAGTGGCAACATTCTTTCGATGAATTATTTCCACAGCTAAATACTTGACGAATTTTCAGACAATATTTCGTTCGGATTGAATCTGATGATTTTTTTAAACGGCTGTGAAATAAATTTGCGTCTTTTTGCTTGAAATGTTTCATTAAATTCTGAAAAATTGATAAATAATCGCAAATTCAGAACAGGTTTTTGTAGGAACTCGTCGCATTATACTTGACATTTTTTGTAATGATCAACCAAAGAGTCTATAAATTAAAGAGCGATAATTTTGGCATAATTCACCCGCATCATTACTTCAAATCAATCACTAGGTTTTGAGTAGTTTTGAAAAAAGCTGTTCAATTATTTGTTTGAAGAATTTTTTAATCAGACGTTCGGCAAAACCTTTGCCATTTTCGTTGGAATATAAAAAATCGAATTCGCATAATGGAGTAAAATTTTCGAGGAATGATGGTATGTTTAAAACGCGCTTAATTTCATTACAGAGGAAAGAGAATGTCTTAATCGGTGTATTAGCGAGGTCAGTTCGATCCGCGACCCATCATGTTTGTACGATCACACGGCAGCCTCCTCGGAAGCCATCAGTGTGGGCCAGATGAACTCGGCGGGTTCTGTACACGCTCGTTCGATGACCTCTGAACTCTTAGCTCAGGAGCGTTTCACGGTTTAAGTAGCTCGGCGTTTCTCGTTCTTGAAATTCGTTTAACTTTTCATCCGTCGATGATAGTTCTCGATTAATCCCTTGGTTTTTCCATCGGCAAATGTCAAATTTTAATCGAATTATCGGATTATCCGAAGGAAAAATTCCTCGTATTTGAGCTCATGTGGACTTGTGAGACGTGTTTGGAAAGAGAAAAACGCGAAACAACTCGTTCGCAGAGCGCCAATTTCCAGAGGGAGTCAGCAACCGCCCGTTATCGGTTTAGACTTCCGGGAGCCAATTATATGCTGGAAACAGAGAGAAGAAGAAGGTAGCTTTTAAGCGTGAGAAGAGCGAGGATACTCTTCGTTCGGGCCTCGGAAAATTAG
The DNA here is from genome assembly GCA_013761285.1 of Campoletis sonorensis. NCBI lineage: Eukaryota > Metazoa > Arthropoda > Insecta > Hymenoptera > Ichneumonidae > Campoletis > Campoletis sonorensis. The sequence goes on from JACEOJ010000140.1 coordinate 769,952, forward strand.
CCGTTGTACTCGGAAACGTTGGTCCAGAGCATCCGGTTAAATGGATAAGAGGTTCGAACGATTATTCGGCAAATAAGGGAGGTCGATGTTAACCAGGAAGCGAACCAAGGGCGAACGAGCTTCCGCCTCTTGTCACGGCACAAAACTCATTTTTATTCTCCCCTTCTCTTTTTTTTCCCCCATCTTCCTCTATCTTTCTTTCTTTCTCCTATAATTACCGTACAATTTATTTGGCACGCGTGATTTCGTGCCAAATTGTGTGATTCGTTTCACACCTCACGTTTCTCGCTCCTATGAAAATTCGTACTCGTTTCGTTTCCTTTTTATTTTTATTTTCTCTTTTTTTCTTCATTCGATCACGATCTCACACTTCTCTTTCCTCAACCGGTCCAATCTGCGAGTCATTCTCTCTCGGTACGTGACCCTCGAACGAGGCTGACGACTTCGAAATCGCAGTCACAACCACGACGCAATACGCACGATCATTTCGAGCAACATGCCAGAGGAATTATTGAATTTTTCGTGTGCTCGAAAAACGCATTTTTCGTACTCCATCCACAAACACACACACCCATTTTCCTCTTTGTTTACTACCTCGTTCGAGTTGTTTGTTTCTCCGTTAACCTCACTCAGGCTTGGTGATTATATCATGAGCTTGAACTGCCCCAAATTGGGCAAGTCCTTAAAATAAGAGAAAATAACATAACTAAATAACACGAGCCTCCAAAATGCCCCAAGCAAAGTACCGTAAAAACGCAAAACCAACGAGGAAGAGGGCTGGCCCACGAAGATTTAACGAGCGTGGCAATAGAATTAAAGAATCGTCCAAAAGAACCGGTACTCGAGCTCCCACCGCGATTATTTCGGCCGGCCGAAATATTGAGTGTTCACTCTAAGAAATTACAACTTATGGAATTAGCATGAAAGTTTCAAGCACGAAAGAACAACATTAAATGCTCAAATCTGTTCGCTTATCACAACAGATTCAACTTTAGAACTTGAATTTTTTAATACTATGTAGATGAACACTTTTTGTATGAAAATTCAGAAGTCGAAGATTTTTTAGTTTTTGAAATATCTTGTCTTATGAAGGAAATTGACCGAAAGATCGCCGATCATGGTTTTGCTAATCATTTATCGAACTAAGATCCCTGAAAAACGTAAAGTTCGTAGATTATAAAAAATTGATTACAATTTGCGTTACACGAAAATATGAATTTCTCGATACAACGCAAACAGCTGTTGCGGTTGACAAACCCAATTTTGCATCAATTCCTGAGTCTTTCTTCAGATTTCTTTTTTCAACTAATAATTAGTCACGATATGCGCACATTAGAAGTTGTGAGAACAAAAAAAATGTGGGGTTTTGTTTTAAACTCTCCCTCTCTCTCTCTCTCTCTCTCTCTCGTTCCTTCTTAACCTGACGATTAAACAAAACGAAATAGAGCTTTCGATGAAACTAATGCAGAATATTTTGTTCAATCGTAGAACGTTGTTTTACTGGATCGATGAATAAATTCTTCATGATCTGTAAAATATCTTGAGAACATAAATGCGGTTGATGAATATTTAAAAAGCAATTAGAATGTTTGATTTTCGAATGAAATTTAAAGTAAGCTTGTCAATAAGTCTTGTATTTATTTGCCGTTATTTATGATTACTTGGTTGTAAAGTAGCACAATGCTGAGTTGGCTCGTTGGTCTTGATCGAAAGTGCGTTCTCACGGTGGCCTGTGCAACATTGTGAATTATCTGTAGAGATCTTGACAGGTTAATTTTTACGATTTTTGCAAATTATTCAATGAGCGGTAAGGCGGTGAAGGGGGGAGGAGAACCGAGAACAAGAAGCTATACGGTAGAGAAGCAAAATAAATCAGAGGGTCAAGTGCAATGAGCGTAAGTCAGCGTAAGTCCACGAGTGCAATGGGGCTTTGAGGAAATTGAGGATCTCGCGGTTACGAGGAACGCGGCACGATCCGTACGCGCGCGCTAGAGCGAGAGGGTAATAGAGTGTAAGGAACAGAGAGAAAGAGAAAGAAAGAGAGAGAGAGAGAGAGAGATATATTAATGAGGCATTCACGCACGCTTTATTACAGTTATTAGTCCAAGCTGGTCATATACGCCCGCTTGCCTCGTGATTGTCCTCCGGAGGTATAACCTGGCTATAACTTCAAGCGCACTTAATTAAAATCGGTAGTAGCCAGGAGCAGTGTACGCACGTGACTTACACTGATTGGCCCTTCGAATCTCGAACATCGATTTAATAATAATCATCCCTTCTGAGATCCTTCTTTTCCTACAATATCGACGAGTTATTTCCAAGTATTTTCCAACACTCGTTTTTTTATTTATACATTATCGTTCATAAGTACATTTTCAAGCAATCTCTATTAAATTGTTTAATCAAAATTTACATTAAATAAACGCTTTATTAATGAGCCTGGAAAACTCAAGTTTTTTTGCTTGTTTTATTACTACTTTGTATATTTAATGATCTAGTTCAAATATTCCAACACACTTTTCGAACGTATATACTATCAGAGGAAAGTGGTGATTAAAAACACAACAAATTGTGATCAGTTTTTTTGCTATGGTGACCACATTGTTCCAATTTTATCATTGGCATCCCAACTCAGAAACTATATTCGTTTAATCATTTTCTCATTTTCATTAACCCTTTTAGCCGTACATTTTTTCTTACGTGCGATTAACATGAAAATCGGTACTCCGAGGTTTTTGGAGTCTCTGATTACGAATACGAACCCGGAATTGACAAATTTCAAATCAATCGTTTCTTTATTTTTGAAAAACTCAAACCACCTTATCAAAAATTTGGAAAAAATTCTGTAATATTCATTCAAGTGCATTGAGTTTGTGAAAAAAATGGGACTTCGATGTTCATAATAGTTCATGTAGAAATATCATTTTTCCATAAAAAGGTAGGAAAATGAACCAAACCAGAAAAACCAAAGAAGATAATAATTCAAGGGTCAGAAAAATGATAAAAAATAGTAAGTAACGTAAGCTCGAAGGATCTAAGTTGGAAAAAAATAAAACTTGGAGTTATGCTTTTTAATCAAGAGGAACGTTTCCGTATGAGTTTCTTCTAGTCTCAGTGTTGAAAGGTTAATGAACCAAATTTTGGTTCAATTACTTTTTAAAGGTAGTATAATTCGTGTATTTTGATTGATACTCAATCAACATGACGTTAACACTTATATCGACCTAAGTCTCATGATCATCTATAAAAAGACTCATAACAATGAAAGTTTCCATTTAAATGACAAACTTTTACGTACGAAAATGCAAGAAAAACCCAGAGAACTTGGAAGCTCGTGGATTAAATGACTGGGATCAATCTTAGGATGAATAGTCGGGTATTAAAATTGAATAATTTTTATCTCGAGGTTTGCGAGAAAATTTAACGTTTGGTAGCGATGGAATCGTACGCGATAACCACCACGACACTCGGGTGTCACTCAACCTTATTCTTTTAACTTTAATGTCGACCCTTTTATTTGCTTTAATCTTTTTCTACTTCTCTGGTGCGTTCTTCGTCAGGTAGAAAGGATTAATCGGTGAATACCAGCAACGACTCTTCACACGTTTTACCATTTTTCTCCTTTTCCCTCGGACTGACACACGAGAGTCGTCGCTGCTAAGGCGTCTGTCTAGTTGTTTGCACGTTCTTTTTGCAGCTCGCTAAAGAGAGAGAAAGAGAGAGAGAGAGAGAAAGCGAACGAATGAGTGAAGCCCTCAGCGTCTCGGGTGCAGCGCCCTTGAACGCTCTCTCCGACGTGTAATGCTTCGTCGCTGAGGCAACCGGCGAGCCGATCGAATCGACCTGTCTTTTCATTTCATATCCATATATCAGACCTATGAATCCATTTCATCTTCCACTTTCCACCCTCGTTTTACTTGCTTCCCCATCTCTTTCACTTCAAACTTCGTTGAAAATCAATTTTCTCGAATATCGTCTCGAAATTTTGCGGCATCGTTTTTTCCTTTTTTTATTACTTTCGTGTCTGTAACGTTTATGCGGAAACGATTTTTTTCTTCTTCAGTTTTTACACGTATTGCGATGTTAAAAGACACACTGGGTCAGATTGACCCGCACTCGTCTTCCACATTTGTCCATTTCGTTTTTTCAGCGACGAACTTTTCCATTTGGAAATTTCGAAATGGTACTAAGTTTTGTTTTGAAAAAAGGCATTATTCATGAGTGCATCTCTGGTTTTTACTCTTAAAAATACGAATAATTGAGAAATTTACCGATGGGCTGCACATGACAGACGGATGAAGTACGCTCTGGGTCAAATTGACCCGTTGTGTTAATGCTTTAGTCAAATTTGAGTGTAATAACGAAGACTTAAAGAATTAGAAGACACACGATAATTCTGAAGATATAAATTTTCCTTCCGAGTGGTCAGGTGTATCGATGGGCAATCGTTGAAATCGGTAAAGAATTATATAAAATTTTAAATATCCCAATGATCACAATATTTTGACATAAAATTAGCCAAAATAATTTTTTTCTAAACGTTTAATGTCTTTTTTTTCGATTGACCAACGAAACAATAGTTTAAACAAAAAAATTCACTGTTCGGCATATCGAAGTCGTCATGTTTGGGTTCTTTTGGCAAATGAAATTTGTGGGTTCGTAACCAAGATCCATAAAAACTTGATGTCAGTCTGCATGACAAAAAATATTTGGCAATATCGAGAGAGAAAGAGAATGTTGTCTTGAATACGAACGGAGCCAAAGTCAACACAATAAATAGTCTGATAACATATTTATTTGGTAAGAAAAGTTCGGAAGAGATAGGTGGACAGGTCAAAAGTCTCATAGTTTTGTGCACAACACTCGTAATCGTGATCTGGGAGTATGAAGATGAAAAAAACGCAAAAGTTCCTCGGGGCGGTCGTCCTTGCCCTCTCCGGGCGGCCCACGTCAAGGCCACCTTCCTTCGGGCGCAATGCACCCGTCGTTCTCGTCCCGTCAAATACGTACCGTACTCAACTGCAACGCGATATTCTCTCGGGCTTCTGTCCCGCGCCATTGGCTGTTGTTGACACAAACTTGTGTTGTCTTCCCTTTTTTGTTTGTTTTTATATTATTTTTTTCTTTCATCTTCAAAAGCTCATAGAACGATTAATTCGGATCGATCCTGTTGCGGGAATCTCGAATGCGACGAGAGACGAGGAAACGAAATATACTCGTTTTGTCGACGGTAGTCTTCGCCTCGTATCGCTGCCCTGATCCTCTCTCCCTCTCTCTTTCTCTTTCTCTTTCTCACTCCATCATTATAGAGCGAGTGAACCGGCTTCCTCCGCGTTCAATCGCTCTATAAATATCTTCCGATGTGTTATTTTTAACCTCTCGTATACACGAGGAATCGAGAACGCGCGGAGTTGGCGAGTCCCTCGTCGCTCTCGATGGGGGTTCGATCTCGGTTGCCGGCAGCACCAACAGCAGCAGCATCCAGAACGGGTTTCTCCGGATCCCACGTAATCCTCGCATGCTTCTTTTCGTAACATCATATCTTCCTCCTCCCCCTTCTCCTTCTTCAGCTGCTACACAACTCGAGTTGTTGCTACTCTTTCGCTTTGCATCACCATTATATATCGTGCACCCAAAATTCTACAACAACTTTTCCTTCCATTTATGTCACGCTCGATACTTATGTAACCCTCCCGGATATTTACAACAGAAAGCCACCAAACATTTGTTTACTCGTGTTTGTTTGTTCCGCAGAGATGAGACGAATAAATTAGGCCTTGAGAAAAAAAAAAAGAAACAGAAAGACAGGAATTGATCGATCGATTGATCGATTGATTGACTGATTGATTGAGATATTTATTGTGATGATACGAAGCATTGCGTCATGTGAACGGTGCGAGCATTTTTTTCTACTGAAAAATACATAAATAATAAATTTAGAAATTCAAAATTGATTGTTTCCTTGATTTTTCAAATCGAAAATTATCGTGCACTCAAGTATTTTGAAATATTTCTGTCAAATTCTTTTGACTGTATCGGGTTTGTGAACAAATTGCAATTTCACAATGCGTCCATAGAAATTTAAATAAAAGTTATTTCTTTATTTCCTAAAAAACTACAATATCCGCGACTCTTTGTTTATATTTGGTATTCGTAAAACTAACAAATAACGATTATTTATTATTTCTTTTTTACATTCATCAATGTCCCAATAACCATGTAGTTTAATAATCAACAAAACGGCAAAAAAATAAGTGAGACAACGTAATTCCCACGATGGCTCAAAAAGGGTTCAGCAGTAAAATAGAAAAAGTTAAAAAATCTTGAGATACAACAGCATTGAGCAAGAAAATAATGGGAGGAATTAATGAAAATAGCGTAATGATGAACTTGGATAAACGATTCGAAGGATTAATAAAAAATAACATTGATTTAAAAAAAACCCATATCTTGGAAAAGTATATAAGCAAAAAATCGGAAATATTCGGAAGTGACCGATGCGGTTGCAGCTTAAGGGAGTTAGAGAGATATGTATTTGTAGGAGCGATAAGGGAGAAAAGGTAGAAACGAATGTGATGGCAGAAGACGTCGATGATTATGATTTCAAGGAAATGATGGTCAGAGTTGTTTCGTTGGCTCACAATTCTTGGTAAATGGCGAAGGCCTCTTACAACATATCTCTCAGTACACTCCCATCGTTTCTGGTCGCTCTTTTTTTATCTCTCTCTCTCTTTCTCTCTTTTTCTCTCATACACTCTCTCAGTGAGTTGGCTGTGGCACCTCGCACTTTGTGAGACTTGCTCTCTTCCTGCAGTGTTCCCTGGAGCATGACGCCAGCAGTTGATTAGGCCTCCGCATCCAACGATTTTGCTAGCTTCTGCTTACTGCTTCGATGGTGGTGATGGTAAAGCAAGTGGTGTTGGTGTTCTTCGCGGTTCTTCGCTTTTTATACGGATGCCTGTGACCTTGCCAAGGTCGGGTGAACGAACAGGGAATGGCGAATCACGAGGGTACACCAGAACCGCGCACTTGGTGCGCATCATGGAAGATACTTTTGCTTCTTTTATCTCTTTCTCTCTCTCTCTCTCTTTATCTCTTGGAACGCTTCTTCGCTCGCTAATCGATTCGACGTCTCGTCCGACGTTCGAAGGTCGGTTCGAAACGAGCGTTTCCAATGGGATAATTCCTTTTATTTTATTATTTGCAACGAATCCATATTGAGAAGGAACTAGACGTTGCTCCATGTTACACGCCAGAAAGAAAGAGAGGGAGAGAGAGCGAGAGGATGCGAAATTTGCCCAGTTGTCGTTTCATCTTTCGATGTACGCACCAGTCTCAAGATACATCGCCATTATAAAGATAGATTCTCTGCTTATGGGGCAAAAAAATAAATAATAAAATAAAAATACAAGATATTCCAGCGCGAGTTTCAGGGAGAGAGAGAGAGAAAAATGTCTTAACGAGTCGAGGAGCATGCACGATTAGAAGAGATGAAGAAATGAGAAAGAACGGAAGTTGTACGCGCTCTTGCAAAGGCGCGGCCTGATCCCCTCTATTTTCTCATCTCCAAGGAATATTTTCTTGTTTGTTGCTTCTTTCTCGCTTTTTCATGCATTGAGATCCGATGCAAAACGACTTGGCGACCACTCGAAAACAAGTTGTAATTCATCTAGCCAGGAATAGCGCGAGTTCGCACACATAAACACTCGTGCATATGCAAACGTACACATTTGCAGCTTGTCGTTATCGCGAAACGTCGTTGCACGACTGCGCTTCGTTCCAATGAGAAACTCCAGGGCTGCTCTCGGGGGTGGCCCAACCAAACAGGAGAGAGGGAGGAAAAAAATGTTGTTGATCATACGATCGCGTGCTTTCTCATTAGCCCGTGGAATTTCCATTGGGAATACTCGTTATTGATGCGATTCACGAACCCGCGCACAAGATCAACAACGTTTCGACCTAAAAACATCCAGCACCATCTTGGCCCATATTCCTCCGAACCATTCGAACAAGATTTCATGGACCAACAAACTCATCGCTTCTCCCTGCTTCTTCAAACTCTTTCATTTTTTATCTTCTTTCCTCGACATCCCTACCCCAATCTACTCTCACAGGATTTTCCATCCAGGACTCTTACCAACTTGAATTGATACAAGTCGCGTGCGATCTTCTCGTGGATTATACTCCGTTAACTCTCCGGGTTACATTGCTGAGCCCCGCTGTGCAAGAAGACTCTCGAGCCACACGAGGCGAGAACAAATCGCAGATCCCGTGCGTGAGATTGCTCGAGCTGATGACTCTCGCATCGTACTTCTCTTTTACCTCTGTCTCTCTTTTTCTTCCTGTCTCTCCCGCACGAATCCCAAGAATCCAATCTTCGATCCTCGTACGCCTACGTCGTGTCCAGCACCCGAATAAAAATCTCTGCCGTCTTTCTCCCTGACTCTCGCGATCTCTTGTAAAAATATATTGGCGCGACGTTTCAACTCGGACTTGGAACACTCTACCTGTCGTACGAAACCATTTTTTTTTTCTTCTTTTTCTCTTTTTTCAAATAGACGCTACGCATTTTGTTATGATACTCGTCGAAAATCGAGCATCTAAATTACAGAAATAACTCGGACATTAGATGATCGTGGTCGTAATATCGACGATTATTATTATTTACGAGCATCGTTCGAGTAATGATTACACCGCGGTATGGAAGAGGTTGGATATACTCTTCGCAGTATAGCCCGGTCGCGAGGTAGAAGCAACCAGAGATAAGAATATGACGACCATCGAACTCCCTAAGAAGAACAAGAAGAAAAAGATGAAGAAGACGAAGAAAAGGCAGTAGAGCTTGTAGTAGTAATACTAGAAGAAAAAGAAAAAAGAAATAAAAATGTTTCAAAAGAGACAAAAACGACATCCAAGAAGAAGAAGAAGAAGAAGATGAAGAAGCAGAAGAAGAAGTGGAAGAAGACTAGGCTTGCGTGCCCTTGATGCTGCTGTGGCGTGATGCAAAAGCGTCCTCCGTTTCTTTTGCTCTGCCTCGAAATTGCATCCACTCAAGACTGTAATTAAACTCAAAATGGGATTGTTTGCGACAAGAGTTTAAAATGGAAAATAAGAAAACGAGAGATTCATCGATACGACGAGACTCGTATACATTTTTTCCTTCATTTATATTCATTTTATTTACTTTATTTCGTTTTTTTTTTTTTTTTTTCATTTTGTTTTTTATATTGAAAATAGATACGACTATGAGGAGGTTGAGTTTCAAAGTAAGGTTCAGTGATCCGATATCTGGTGGTGTATCGCGACTATGTACGATAGAGATAGATAGGGGATAGAACTCTCGGAGAAGAGGTGGGCAGAGAGAGCCTCGCTACACAATGTCGGTGACCTCGCAAGGCCCTTCCAAGGTCGTGTACCAAGTAGGGGCGGGGGAGAGAAAGAAAGAGAGAGAGAGGGAGAGAGAGAGCAGGGAGAGAGAAGAGAAAAGAGAGAAGGTGTCGGCCATTCGCGTTCCACCATGTCGTCCACTTCGGAGCATCGTGACTCATTTGCGAGCGAATAAACGACCAACGCTTTTTCCATCTAGCTTCTTCTTCATCTTTCTTTTCTGCCTTAAGTTCCCCTGTGCCTGCTGAACTGACTTTCATTTAACTTTTTTGATGGACTTTCAGTCACCAAATAATGGCGTCAATACTTTTTACAATTCTTCAATTTATTATTATGAAAACATCGAGAAATGGATAATATTTCGTACTTTCTACAATCAAGCTTTGCGTTTTCAAACGCTGAACAACGGCACTGTATTCCCAACGTTTTTTCATTTCTATATCATTGAAAATTGGAGAATTTCTCACGATCTTTCGAATTATACTTCCTCGTTGAGAATTACCTACATAAATATATTCCGCATACTTTCTCGCCTATTTTATTGAATCCTTGTCGAGCGACGAAGTTTCGATCTGTCTCGTTTCGGATTACGTTGGAGAAATACCAGTTTTCGATAACCGCGAAAACTCCGGACAACGAGAATCGGTAAAGGTTCAGAGAGACAAGTTCCTTGGGGATTTCAAACGATCGCTCTTATCACGAGCCACGGAGTGAGAAGCGACCAAGGACGTCGCTTATCTCTCTTATCTCGACCTCTCATCGGTAAAAACAGTTGGCAGGCCATTTCCTTCCCTCTCTTTTTCATCTCATTTCCTACATACTCTTGCGACTCCGTACCGTGGACCGTACCGTATTGCGAGCAGATAGTCAGAGCTTTATAAATTGTCTTGTAAGTTCAACCTACAGGATGTCCCAGGTTGGATGGTTAATAATATTAACACAAGTGCAGAACTGCGTTTCGTGTTGAAAAGATGATTATCGATTATTTTTCAATAATTCGGATTTAGAAATTTCGTTCGTGGCTTACGCCAGCAAAATGGTAGGAGTTGGGGCAGAAATGCATGGAATGCAATCATGTGGGGATGCATTTTTTTTTGTGGAAAAGTCTTGGTCCCCGCGTTTCTATCTTCAGCAATCGAGCCTCGAAAACGATTCGAAAAAGAACTCGGTTTTCGCGAAAGCAAACAGTTTTCAAGTTTTCTTTTCGATCAGCTTTCATGACGTTGGTACTGAAGATAGAAAATCATCGCCGGATACTTTTTTGTAGAGAATTTAATGCTCTACAATATTGGTCCTTTACGTTTTTGCTCTATGCCTAAGAGTTTTGTCAGTACGTGCTATAAAGATGAAGAAGTTTTGCAACTACGATAATTATTAACTCACCAGGGGAACAGGATTAAAAAGAAGGTATCAGATCTGTGCTCCGTGAGTTCCGTCTACAACTTGAGCTTACATTATTGACTATTAAACCTGAGACATACTGTATATACATGAATAAAATAAAAACGCGGATTCCGGTAGCTTCGTCACGCCTTCGTCCGCAACCTGAACGGCGAATTTATCGATATCTCGTTCAATTTTCCTCGGTAGTACGTTTTCTTTCCCCCCATGTGGATGAGAGGGATCGGCACGTGGATACAAACGAGGGGGCGACGCATCAACGTCTCCTTTCTCGCGCCCTCGTGCATCATCGATGACTCCGAGCGTGGCGAGCCTGCGCCATCAAGACAACAACAACACTGGCAAAGTTGTTGCTGAGAAGAGCGGTAGCTCTCTACCGCGTCTGAGAGACGGGCGTTAAATCATAAATCCAGTAAATTGCTCCCGAGGGCGGCTTCGCAGGAGAGAGTGTATTCGCACCTACGTGCGTAAGCGAGAACGCGTTGCTTACACCCTTGCTCGTCACGCTCGTCAACTCCGCGTTTCTTTCCATGCCTCGCCACTCATCTTCGACTTCTTCATGGGCATCGGATTCTGAATCCCTTTTTCTTCTAAGTCTTTTTTTTTTTTTTTTAACGGTCGATGAACCGTGCAACAGAAGAAAAAAAAACAACGAATTTCTGAGGATACGAACAATCCGTGCACCGAATTCATCCGAAACAAGAGTGAAAAGCTTACTCCGCTTTTTTATTTTCTTATGTCGTCTCGGTGCGCCATCAACTCGCGCGCGAATATCGCGTTTGCCAAGTTAATCGCGAGTTAATCGCGAGCGAATCATGACTCGCAACAGCAAGGGGATTTGACCGAAGAATTCCGCAGCTAGTGGGGAGAGGGAGAGGGCCTAATTGGCCAAAGGAAACGCGTAGTCGTTAACGACGCTACTTGGTTTCTATATTTCGCTCTGGCGCTTGTACACAGAGAGCCTTTAGCGAGTCAAGCTATACACTCGTCCCTCTCAACGACTCTGCAACCGCACTCTTTTTTCCCGCCACCATTATTTCATCATTATCTCTCCAGACAATGGCTCTTTCATATTCCTCCTGGTTATAAGTGTCGCTCTCTCACTCGTTATCCCCTTCTTTTCATCTGTTTTTATCTTCACTTGTTGGGTATTATCTCACACTCGTTTTCGCACTCTCATTATTTTTTCTCGTTCACTTCCCTTTTTCCGCTTTTCATCGATTCGATCGATTGGCCATGAAGAAAATAAATATTAAATTGCATTAGTTCGATTGACAAGATTCGCAAAGAATCCAACGAAATGCTCGGGAATCGCGCAGTGTTATATTTAATTACTTTTCTCTCCTCACATATTTTTCTCCACCATTTTATCATTTTCCAGTTTATCACGGTCTGATAAACTGGTTAATTTTATGAAAAATTACGTTATTTCGATTGAGAAAATTCGGAAAGGATAACGAGGCGCCGTGGAATCGCGCCCCTGCTAATTATCGCCCTTGCAATTAGTCGCTGCTCCTTATAAATCTTTCTCCCTAACTAATTGCCCCTTTACACTATGGCTATTCTCCGCATCTCTCGCGGTCTCCGCAAGAATACAAGGAGTAAAAGGAGAAGACCACATGGAGGTCTTCCGACCTCCCCCGGTTGAACCGGCTAATTATTATCCTTGTCCGCGATAAATTAAAGGTGACCGCGAGCATGAGGTGAGCTAAAGATTTGTATTTATCTGTCCACGTGGATGTGTGGGAAATTCAATTTGGCCAAAATGCACCGTAACGTAATACCTTTTTCAATAAATCAATCATGATAATTTATTGATTCAATAATTCGTTCGGCGCAACAAAATTAGAGGAGACTTCAAATATTCAGCCCATAAAGAAACGCAGGTAAGGGCCCAATTAGCCGACTCATTTGGCACTGATAAAGACGTGCAAAAATTGTCACGCTCGTAAAATAAAAACGCGTTGGAAAAGATCGCGGATTATTCCAAGTATTTACCTCCGCGCACTCTTTTCCTTTCTCTCTCTCTTTCTCACGCTTGCTTAAGGAAAGCGGCTCGTGGTATTCCGGGATGAAAGAGACCGCGCAATGTCTGCGACCTCGTAAAGTAACGAGAGACGATCTTCCGTCGTAGAAGATTCGCCTACGACGGTATAGGTTCCTGGACAACGACGACGAGGACATTGAAATGTCGAGTATGCCGATTAACCTCCCTCACTCCTCCCCCTCCTCCTTCTCTCCTTTTCTCTTTGCGATGGATATACGAGATAAATGAAAAGTTCCGCGTCTTGACCTCTGTTCATGTGAATGTGCGTTTGTGTCGCGAATCTTCCTGTGACGGATCCAACCTTCAGGTTCAACGTCAGAAACAATATTCTAACCGGTCAACTATTTTTCGTTGCAGATTCACAGATGGAACAGGGCTACAGATCCGAGGTCCAAGAACGAGCTCTCGTTGTCTCGTTGCAAATGTTTAATCTCATTCTTGAACGCGGTGTCGCTTTACTCAGAAGCCAATTCGATGAGAATCAACAGCACAGGCTCATTGTTGACGAAGACATGCAAGTTTTGCTACCCGCCATAAAGGTAACATTTATTTACTATATTGTTCTGATAAATAGCAGAGTTTTTCTAAAACTCATTATCAAAGCTTCATTTTTAGAGAACCATTGAAAAGTCAGAACGGTTTTACAATTTTTTTTCAATTATTACTACAAATTTCTAATTCGAAGTTTATTTTATTTATTAATAAACCAAAGATCTTCAAACGAAATGTTTACTCAATGAATTCCAATTCAAAATTCTTAGTCTCTTTGCTCAAAGTTACTACAATTGGAATTTGCTAAAGCAAAAATCGATTTTTTTAACATTGTTGACCGGAGCGACCCCTGCAAGAAAAAAAGGAAGAAAGAAAAATAAAATCAATGACAAGTACAATTGCCAGGATTGATGGGCATACTTGCTCGTCCCTTGTTTCGCTTTTGCAAAGCTCTCTTCTTTTTTTCATTCTCTCTATGATCGAGGATTATCGTTTTTTCACTTACACGAGTGCGCAAAGCCGCACTCACACGAATAAAATAGTAGTCTCCCCAGCAAAGAAAAGTCTCTTCCTCGTTCTTGAGTGGAAACGAGTCTGCCAAGATCGATAAGCGATCTGCAAGAGATCGCGTCTTGGTCTGGCATAGAGTAATATTTCGTGCCTCCCGTTACTCCGAGGTTGCGAAAGAGAGAAAGATCATTAATATTGCCCGGGATATGTTGCACTCGGACGCAACACCCGACACGGGCGACTTCACCGAGGGGAGAATTGATGAAGCCGCCCTGAGCCCCAACCAATGCACTTGACTCTCTCTATCTCTTTCTTTCTCTCGACACTTTTAGATCTGGTGCGATTGGATGCTCTGTCACAGTACCGTCTGGAATCCACCACCTTCGTGCACGGACTACAGAGTCGGGTGAGTATCCGACGACGAGGAGTTTCTGTTTTCCTTTCCGCTCCCCTTCCTACTCCTTTGCTTTTTTCTTTTTTTTTCATACATCTTTTTCTTACCCCCCTCATCGAATCTTTCATGCTAATTTTTCAAATGATTCAGCCCACCCGGAGACTCGTGGAGTCGACTAGCCACGATGGTCAATCTTCTCGAGATGCTTTCGTACTCGAGACAAATCGTCATCCAGGCAAAAGACGCCCATGGCCGAGGAAACGGTTAGTTCGTTCGCCTTTTGTTCCCCCTCATTTTATTTATACTTTTTTTCCCTTCGACTTTCACGATCTGCTTTTTTTCCAGACGTCGAGTTGATCAAATTACCGGAGGACACCACTCTTTCGGGCTTTACGCCTCTCATGTCAAATCCACAGGATCCTTGCTACGCCGACAAAGCCGAGGACATGGTTAGTCAAGTATTTCAATAATATTTCTGTACACGAAATAAACTATTAAGCTTATTCCACCCTAAAATTTAAAGTATAATTTATTTTTTTATTTATCGAAATATTTTCATTCAATTTGACATTTGTTAACGCGGCATTTATAAAAATATCGTTTCGTCCCTTCGTTCTCGTGATTGCAAACTTATTCAAATAAATCAAACATCATAAGGACCTCTTTGCAAAAACACCTTTTTTTTTGTCTCTTCCAGGAAGTTGCTCAGATGTGTCTAAGGATACAAAAAATCCTATTTTTCGGCGAAGTGTTTCTCTGTGGTCTCGAGACTCCGGTCTTAAAATTGCAGAAAAACGAATTTGGACTGAACGAGTACGTTTCCGTTGTCGAAGCGTCGAGCTCCGGTTCCCCAAGTTCACCACCTGAGCAGGTAACAATTATGACGTTCAAAAAATATCGTGTTTCAGTACATTGTTCTTATTATTATTATTTGGCTAACTCATTTATTTTATTCCTCGAAAAACCAGAGTGACTCGGAATTACTGGTCGAGAGTTACAGTGAGGACGAAAACGAAGAGGTCTCCAAAGTTGCAAGGTCGTCGGGAGATTCATGGCCCGGAAGTCACGGATCGACGGTTCCGGCTGGCGAAATCCGTTCTCTCATCGAGAGAAAAGAAGAATTGGAAAGACGACAGAGGAAACAGGAACGTCATCGGCAACGTGTTCAAGTGAGTATATTCTCAACTAAACATTGAAAAACTCTTCGTTTTTCAATCAACTAATTTCACATTGATTACGATTTTTCGTCAAATAAGAAATATTTACATTATTGTTAGAATATTTCGAAAAATTAATTCCTTTGGATACATATATCCATGTATTTCAATCAATTTTTCATGTTTTCGATTCCGTTACATTAATTTCTTTAACTTCTATGCTTTAGGAAAACCTAAGAATGTCGATTTGAATTGCTGTCGTTGTTGTTGTTGTTTTATAATGAAGACCAAGGGAATTTGTGGAAAACCTGTGGCTGGTATTGAGAATTAGAGTTTCTACTGAGTGCCAGTCGGTTATGTCGATAAGAAACTCAAAAAAAATTGACTCCCGAACAGCAATCGATGCGTGAGCATGGCTAAGCAATCTCCCAACCAAGTATTGCCCTCATCGGCTTACCGTGGGAGATAGTCGATGCTACACATCGAACACCTATGAATATATTTGCAGTAATTCCTCACCGACCTACAATTTTTCGTTCATTGCAGCGAGTATTGTCCAAAAACTTACTTCGACCGTTCAATTTGGAGAAAATGACTGAATGCTTTTAAAAATCTCGAGTTATAACGAGACAAAACTTCCATATTCGAACATGAAAGTTTCGTAACGCATCGACTTGGGCCGGGAGTTCGATCCAACAGCCCTCGTGCAACAGTTTTTAGGATAAAAAGCATTATTCGCAATAGTTGCCAAACGACGTGGAAATGCTTGGCCAAAAGTAAATTTATCGTATTTTTCTTTGGTTGAGACGAGAGGGAGGAAGGAGCGGACGGGGGTGGTGGTGGTGACGATCGCAAAAGAAGATTCCAGAGAGTCGAGAGAGTCTCACGAGCCCATGTCTGCTGCACAAATACACACACACACAGACATGGACATCGGGAATTCTTGGCGAGTTCATTTCCCCCCTGGCGTTTTTTTCTCCTCCTTTCTTCCCCTGGTATTAATCCCCTAGATCGTTGAAAACAATTTTCTATAAGAAAAATCGATATTCCGTACGGTACTTGATACCTTTTATTCCATACTCGGGGGGCCTTCTCTTACCGGTTGGTATCCTCGGCGCGTCGTTCTTTCCACGCGCATTCTTCTCTTCTCTCGACTTGGAAGGATCGACAAAGTACACTCACCGGCACACAACGTTGCCAAGGGCGAAGCCCAACTAAATCAAGAGATTACAACGACAACGCAACGTTCGATGCTGCACGCAGCATTGCCGCTTCTTCTTCTTCTTCCTCCTCCTCCTCCTCCTCCTTCTTTTTCTCTTCCCTTTGCTCTTCTCCCCTTTTCTCTTACATTCTCCTTTATTTATTTTTCTCTCTGACCGAGCGAGGAAACCAGCTTCATTCTTTATTCTTCGGACCCGCACAACGGGATACCCTGGCCAGTTTATTCAGTGCCAGTCTGGCATCCTTCCCTCCCTCTCTCTTTTTTTTTCAACTCCCTCTCTCATTATTTTTATCATACACATCTGTCTTCCCTCCTGATAGGCCTCGCGACCATTTTTATGGAGACACTCTCAAAGAAATTGATCCATCAATGTGACAACTCGATTCGAAATATTTGGCGAACGATTCCAACGGAAGACGCTCTCTTTCTTTTTTTTTTCCTGCTTTATTCCTGATAAGATTCCCAAGCATTTTTGCTGGAATGGATCAATCAACGTTCATTCTCGATACCACATTTTTGGCAAACTATTTTCGCCCATTTGGAGATTTATTCCTTTCATTTTTTCCTCCTGCGATAGCATTCACGAACATTCCGAATGAGATATTCTCGTCGCGATATTGATTTATCAGCATCAAATCGCGATACTAGATTTTTGGCGAACCAATTTTTGGTCGTTCGAAGGCTTATCCCCACATAACCTCGCGTATCAAAGACTCCATAAATTTTCCCGTCCATCGCGACCTTATCGTACTTCACAGCGACGCCAAGTACGAAACTAACGTTTCTCAGCTCCGTTCGGATGTGTGTTTTCGAAGCGAAACTCTCGCGGGGGTGTGTATGTCGGCCATTGATCCTGGCGAAATAAATTTGCGAGTCGGATCGTAGCTCCAGGCATCGTTGGTCGTTAATATCGCGAGAGAAGGAGAGAGAAAGAGAGCCAAGGAGAAACACTTTCGGCTGGAGTGATTCTCTCGAGGATTCGACGATGGAGCTTTATCGTGGACCAAGTAATTCTCTCTTCACCATTCTTACTCTCGACTCGTGAAATGGCCAAACAAAAATCTTCCTCTCGCGCCCAGACGCGCTAACCAGTTTCCACGTTGCTTTCGATGCAAATAAATAAAAATAAATCGGTAACTTATGGTCCTTGAACTTGGCCCTAAACTCACTCGAGACGTGGCGAGTTAAAAAAATAATAATAATAACTCGCAGTTAATTAATTTCTCTCGGAGAATAACCCATTTTTTAAAGACACGTTTTTGACGACTGTGAAGATTTATCGATCCTGCACTAACCACGAATCTCTGCTTTCTCGCGATAACACCAAGGGCTCAAAATAACTCAACATTTTATTCATTGTCTAGTCCCCACACCGCAGCCCGATCCCCACACACTGAGCTTCGAACGAAGCTCGTATCTATTCCGCCTGGGACTCGGAGCGCGACGAACGAGCATTGATGTTTAATACGACCAGGCGACTTTCTCGTTCCCCAAGGGTTGCGCTCCCTCCCTCGTTTAAACTCGTTGAAACTTCATTCATTCCCCTCATATATACCAAATATATACTAGAAATTTATATACGCTAACTCCTACTCCGTCCGAGTCCTTCATACAAGTATACCTTACAATATCAATTATCATCTGGACACACCTCGTTCGCCCAGGCAGATCTTCCTCAAGTTATCGATAGCCCTGCGGCCAGCAAGTTTACCTCCAATATTTTTCGATATCTTTGTCATCGCCTTTCAAATATGCTTTGCAACGTTGATTTTTTTTTCATTCATTAAGGACACTCCAAAAATATAAACGATTGGATGAAATAAAGTTAAAAAGAAAGGTTTTCAAATGAGATTTGCGCGACAAGAAAGGGTTTCGAACGATGAACTATGGGGAAGATGAGTTTTTTTTTCTAAACTATAGTTGAAAGAAGAAAATACAAAAGATGAAATTAAAAGAAATGGAAGTTCGACAAAAATGGAAAAAAATACGCGAAAAAAAAGATAAAAATTGTAGTATGAAAGAAAAAATTGAAAATGGCGTATAGCGAGCGCGGGCCAGGTGCTGGCATCCTGGGTCGAACGTTGCGTGGGCGTACTTTATGCTCGACGAAGCTTGCCCAAGGAGATGACCAGTGGAAAAAGCAGGAGAGGGCCGATCTGATTTGCGAGCGCCATTACAAGCCCGCGATCGTTGTAGCGCAACTGTTGCATTTATGAATGAGATTACCCTTAATATATTGTCGTGTATGCTCGTCCAGCTTTGCTAATTCCACACGAGAGGACTACTCTCCTCTCTCTTATTCTTCCTCCTCTTCTTCTTCAGCGATTCACTCGCGCCATAAAATCAGTACCGAGTTACTCTTGATTTTTTATATTTTCTCTCTTCCTACATCGCAGCGTACCCTTTTTGATTTTTTCTTTTTTCCAATCCGTTTTTTTTCTCGTGCACTTGTATACGCGACTCTTCCTGTTGGTTATTTTTTCGATTTATATTTCCTTGTATTTTTCTCTCCTAAAGCCACTTTTTTTTCGTTCAATTATAACGAAACCTTGCGAGCAACACTGTGGGTCTGTAATAATCGATTTTTAATCATTGAAAATATGTCGACCATTATTGATTTGATACAAAGGACGGGTTCATTGACTCACGTATTAGTATCGATTGAAGTATTTCTGGAAATTGGATTTAATCGACTTGGCAACGAATTATGTTGGCTCTTTGCTCGTGCGTTTTTGATCCCACGCGCGAGGACATTGTCGCATAGAGAAAGAGAGAAAGAGCACGCGAGAGCAGGCGCAAGGACACGTAGAAGGGAACGCGAGGCAGACAGCAGGCGTGACTCGTACGTGAACGAATGCACGTTAAAGTTGGTTGAAATGCTTGATCGGTGTGAGATGGAAGTTTTTTCGTCTTTGCCGAGAGACGCAGAGAAAGAGAGAGAGAGAAAGAGAAAGAGTGAGAAAGAAATAAGGCATAATGAAGTTTAGGAAAATCTGGCGATGCGCTGTGTCTGCTCCGATCAATGAGACAATGATAATCGAGTGTTATGACGGGGTGAGAGGATATGGGGTAACAGATGCGCAACCTGGACAGTTTGCGCTTTCTCCTCTCCCCCATACGATAAGCCTGATTTATGGGGGTCCCAGGCGGTTCGTCCAGACGCTCTATTCCGATCAATAAACCAATTGCTCCACGATTATTCCAACCGGTTTATTATGGAATACCAATATTCCTCGATTCACCCCCCGACAGACTTCATTTTTCGATGTCAAAATTTCATTACATACGAAATTTCACCGAATAGTTTATAATCCGACGAGGATTATTGAGTTTACGAACGAATTAACAGCGATTACGTGCACAATTCTCAAGCAGCTATTATTCAAATTCATTTTCCCTTTTTTACTCCATAGTCAGCGAAAGAAAATATTTTCTCATAAAAAAATTGAGTATGTTTATCACTGTTATTCTTCAATTATTGATAGAAACATTTTGGTTTGTTATGAAATAGAACAGTGTGTTACGAAATGGATATATTTTTATCGAGCAGCGAGGGTACATTTTTGAATGTAAAATTTTCATTCCATACGCGCTCCATATTACCCATACACGAAAAGTATGATACTTTTTTCAACGCTGGCCCCGAAACATTCGTCAGTGTCAGGGTTGCCAGGACGAAGACGCGAGCAAATTTCCGCAATCGAGACTCTCTCACTCTCTTTCTCTCTTGGTTACTCCCAACTCTTTTTCTCTCTGTCTTTCTTTCTTCTCTCTCTTTCTCTCGCACTCGTACATTCGCGTGCGTATGTGCGTGAATACTTAATATGCGCGGGCGTTGGACTCTCCTGGTGCGTGATCCCAGTCGGGTTCTCACGAGGCAACAAACGAGCGAGCGAGCAAACTCGCTGAAATGGCTCCTTCGCGGTTTCTCGAGGTGCTATCAGGTCGCATAGCACCAACCGACTTTTCTCTCTCTCTCTCTCTCTCTTTTGCTCTCTCATTCGCTTCTCATTCCAGGTCACACTTTTTCCTCCCATACACCTTCTCCCCATTTATTTTATTGCTATTCCAATTCATTTTTTCTTCGTTTTTTATATGTTTCAGGCAATACTCAAAAAATCCACTGTCTCGGTTGAAATCGAAGTCCGACCACATCTACTCGTTCCCGACACAAATTGCTTTATCGATTATTTGCCTCAGTTGCAAGCCATCTCGAGAGCCACTTCCGGTACTCAGCCTCTCTACACACTCATGATACCTCTCGTTGGTAAGTACACTCCTTTTAATTTGTATTTTCTACTTCGTTAGGCTCATCAATCAGTTGAATGAGTCAGAGAGAAATTACTTAAAAGTAGATGCAACCTTGTTCTATAATTAATTCTCATATTTCAACAATAAGAAAAGATAAACATTGTTCTCTGAGGATAGAAGAACAACGTATAACTTGTTTTTTTTTTTTTTGAAATATCAAACATGTTCGAGAATAACGTGTAATAGGATTTTTACCAATTGAACGACTGATAGATCAGCTGAAAGGGTTCTGGCGTGTTAGAGGCTTTCAACATTTACAAATGAGGCCGTGTCCGACAATTTTTTATTTCATCTTTCTTTACCCACCTTTACGGGGCATTAAACGTTCAAATAAAAGAAAGAAAAAAAATGAAAAAAAACAATCAGTTTTCACCACAAGCATAAGGGATACTCTCGTTCGTTTGCGCTCTTATAGAGACGAGAGCGAATATTTGATGGCTGGCCGGAACGCGGGTAGCGTGGCAGAACGAGTCGGTGAGAGAGAGAGAAAGAGAGAGAGAGAGAGAGAGGCGCAGAGGGAGGGGTGAAGCGAGACTAATAATTTTCTTCCCTTCGCAATGTACCTATGATTTCTCTCTCTTTCTGCGTCTCTCTCTCTCTCTCTCGCTCGCACTAAAGAGTCGTGACTCGACGATGGAATCGCGGGTCAACCAACCGAGGGATGTGAGTTTCACGCACCGTAAAAAATGCAAAAAACAAACAAGAATAAAATGTGAAGATAGGAGAAAAAATAAAATCGCTCGAGCAATCCGATGTTTTGTTTTAATTAACACGGACAAACGAGTTTTAGAGGAAAAACTATAGCGAAAATAGGGAGTCTATGCTGAAAGAGCCGAGAATGAGAAATTCGAACAGGCAGACTGATGCATACGAAATGTTGTTGAGCTTTAAGCGCGAGGTTCATCCAATTGAAAAGATTTCCGATAGGATTGGAATTTCATTTGCGTTCGGGAGTACCAGCAGGGATAAAAGAGCCCAGGCGATCGGGATAAAGAGAGAGAGAGAGAGAGAGAGAGAGAGAAAGATAAAAATAGAGGAT
The DNA here is from genome assembly GCA_013761285.1 of Campoletis sonorensis. Classification (NCBI taxonomy): domain Eukaryota; kingdom Metazoa; phylum Arthropoda; class Insecta; order Hymenoptera; family Ichneumonidae; genus Campoletis; species Campoletis sonorensis. Next base: position 791,912 of record JACEOJ010000140.1, read on the forward strand.
CGGTGTCGGTTTAGCTAGACGCGAAAGCAACCTCGACGAGCGTACTCTCCACGGATACGGATCGATTATTGGATTTTAGACCTGAAATAAAAGCAGGAAGATGAATACTCTCGACGTTAAACTCGCCTTCCACTATCACCGACAGTCTCTCTCCACGTGAATTCTCCATTTTTATACTCCACTCTGATAATTAAACCGTCAATCTATTTATTCTAGCGTCTATAACGGCCGACACGTGGGTGACGGTTTGGCTAATTTATCCTTCATTACGCGACGAAGCGGCAATTCCTGAAACATTGAGAAAAGTCAACGATTCCAAAGGATCGAATAGTTAGTCTGGACAGTTGAAAGCTTCCTTCAAATCCTGCACAAGCACATCATTTTATTTTACTTTCGTTCTACATTTTTCCTTACTTCTAGCTTTGCGAACAAAGAAGCATCGAATATGATCGAAGGTTTTCGCACCCTTGTACCGTCAAAGAGAAGACTCATGTATTATTGCTAACTTGGCAAAACGTGTGTCGAGGGTCCTCGCTCTTCGACCCCTTGAATCATCACCGCCCTTCGTAAATCCTCTTAGTATTTATAGGCTCAGGGAGTCTCCGTTTACGAAGCAATCCCCCGGGAATTTACTACCATTGCCTCGTTCGAATATAAAAGGGAACTATATGGACCAGCTTCGCACTCTATATTTTTCTTTTTGTATTTTCCTCCTTCCGTATTACCCCGTAATCTCGAAAATTCGCATCGTTTTGTCTTCTCGGTTCACAGTACTCAACGAATTGGAGGGACTTTCGAGAGGAGCCGACGCCAGAGATTGTCCACCGGCATCTAGAGCGAGTCTCAATCCCGAACACATTACCAGGGTCGCTGAAGCCTCCAAGGCGGCCCTCGCTTTTGCAAGAAGTAGAAATCCTGCTATCAGATGTTTGACAACCCGAGGAAGTCTCTTGACCTCAAGCACCTTTACCATCGAGGAAGATGTGTCGCCGGTTAATATTATTTACAGATAATAATTAACTTTTTTTGTTTCAATAATATCAACATAGTAAGAACATTTCTGTAAATTTGCGATTGTCTCTTGTTGCAGGATGGACTGACGAGAAATGACGACAGAATTTTGGCCACTTGTCTAAGTTTGTGCAGAAGTAATAGCAAAGATCTAGGGAACAATGGTAAGTGGATTAAAAAGAAGAAAAAAAAACAAACAAAAAAGAAGCCTGAAATGCCGAGGGTTCGTAAAAATCGAGGCTAATGTATTGTCTATTTTTTTGTGCTCGTTCGACAGAAGACACAGAGCCTCGACGTCTCAAGCGTGAAGTAGTTCTGCTTACGGAAGACAGGAACTTGAGAGTAAAAGCTCTGGCAAGGGACGTACCGGTTCGGGAAGTTCCGGACTTTATGCAATGGGCAGGCCTCGGATGAATTCTTCAAAAAACTGTGAAATTTCGACGTTCCACTCAAGCTCAAAGAAAGATCGATTTCTCCTTACCCTTGACACCTGAGAATAATCGCGAACGAAGAGTAACGGCGTGTTTAACCGTAATCGCGTAAAAAAAAAACGACAGAGAGAGAGAGAGAGGCAGACAGCCGAACGATAAAGTCGAGAATAGTTCATCGTAGAGAAATATTGAGATTCGTCGCATGTTGAAGCGATAAGAGAGGGATAGAAGGAGAGAAAGAGAAAGAGAATGCGCGAGACGCGGATGTGTAGAAGAAAACCTGATGAAGATTACGTTTACGGGCGAGATACGCGGTCGAGGTGAGCAATCAAAACCACAGACACACACACACACACGCGCGCGCGCTCGCGCGCGAATACACGTACATTCATAAACGCATACACGTAAAAAAAACACGGATTAAAACACACGTACAGAAAACTCTACTTCGTACCGAACGTTTTAGCGTTATTTTATATATATTTTTTTTCGACCACCGTTTATTGCGGCTAAATTATACGTAACATCGTGTAAGATTGATTACCGATTTTTTTATACAATTGCCCATTTTAATTCAATTTCTCGGGCCCATTTTAATTATTGTCGAAATATCTCGAGTCCATTGTACGTACATCGATACGTCAAGATGAATTCAGTGGCATCGTGTTTATTTTTTATTTTCAATTTTTTTTCTTCCTTTTTTTTTTTATAGCTTCTGAACAAACTCTCGATTTCGTGATAATCATGATAAATACTTGATCTTCGGGCGTCGAGCTCAATAGATAATTGCAATAGGGATGGAGAAACAACAACAAAAGGGCATTGAAAATATTCATTGTTAATACACGTAATTATTAACAGATATAAATATATATATACATATATATATATATATAAATATAAATCTGTCTCCAAAAAAAAAAGAAAAAATTTGAAAAAATGGATAAAAAAGAAAATCGTGCCTAGATTGTAATGAATTTAGTTTAGGACAGGTTTAACGCCGATATATATATATTTATCATATATATATGCACACACAGTCGTTAAATCTGTAAACGGTCAGAGGTTTCGAGACGGAAAATAAAAGTTACAATCGCGTTACACAACCGTGACCGAATGAATAAGAAAAAAAAAAACAAAAAATAGCTCATACGTTTTCGAAAGAGGAGGAGAAAAGTGTGAAAGAAGGATGACACAACGTTGGTCGATTTTGCATCTTAAATAATAACGTAGTTACACTTTATATTTTTCTTACGACCGCATTAATGTGGTATTAATAGTGCACCGTCGATTTACGAATAATTCACGAATGTTAGGCAATTTAGTGGACGGTCAGGGGTTCGATGACCGGAGCCAATTAGCCTTCGACGCGAGGCTGAGGACGACGATGATTGTCCGATTATTATCATGATATTGATCCGCGTGCCGAACTCTAGAGAAACCGTCGATGATGAAATTTCATCGAAAATGAAACAACGCGACAAGCAGGAAGAGAGATATGGAAAATTATTCATAAATATACTTTAATGGATGTCGGCATCGAAAGAGTAAAAAAAATATAATTAAAATAACAGGAATAAGACGATATTCATTGTCGTCCCGATTATGATGAAATTAAATAAAAATCCCACGTACGTTTTCGATGCTCGAGCTTGACGCTCCGAAAGAGGGAAACGAAGAGAGAGAGAGAGTGACACACGCATGGATTCCTATTTTTCAACAAATTAGTTACTTAACAATTGGTAAACGATGATTGTCATGAATGCGAGAGTGCAAGTCTTCGTTTGTTTTCTCTTAAGCTATATTTTTACTATTTAGCTCAATTTTGAATAAACGTGTATCTTCAACACCGTTGCGCCAATGTGGACAAAGAAAAAATACTAACCATCGTTGTTTTCATTACTTCGTAAGATCAGTCGTCTCGCAAACGTATATCGTTGTGGGGACGGCGCATCGAGTGGAAAAAGGGGATGAGAAAGTTTGGCTCAATCAACTTTGCCGTCCTACTCTTCGATCGCATTTTTACACCGAACTTGCCGATACATTTTCAAATCACTCTCACTGTTCAGCTTCGATAAGTATAGAGATTGTAATGAATTTTCCTTACTCATCGATACGATATGACGTTCAATCGTATAAAACTCACGACGAGGCAGATAACAAAAGTAAAATAAAAAGGGGCAGAGAGAGGGCGAAACATGCCGAATTAATTAATCGGTGTCAACGTTCTATTATCATATTGTCATTACGATTATTATTGTCATTATTATTATCATTATTATTATTATCGTCATTAATATAGTGTTGCCACTTTCATTATTAGTAGAATAAAAAAAAAAAAGATGTTGAAAATGATTTGTTTTATATTTCTGCAGGAAAAACAAACCTGAATCCACATATTTGACTTTCCATGTACGTTTCCGTGTCTCCTCCGAGACTTCCCACATTTTGCGAACCAATTTTTCAATCCGTTACCTTTTTTTTTCATGACTGCACAGATTCTCTTTGGTTTCGACGCTCCGTGAACTTCGAGATAGGTTTCGATCGAACTCTATTCTGTCACTTGAGTTTCCTACAGTTTGGAGACTTTCAGGTCGTGCGAGGAACACTCAAATGGTACGTGACGTAAGTATTTAACAAAAAATACGACGAGTTACATCGATTGTTATTTTTTTTTACTCCCCTATCGACTTTTTGAAAATCAGTCTACGAATCTTTGGATTTTTTTACCTTTTATTTGGAACGTTGCAGCCTAAATTTATCTCCGATGTTTGCAATGATGATAGAAGATCGAGGCGTCAAACACAAAAGAAGCTTTTTCACGCTTCGAGAGTTCCTTCAACTCGGGACTTGAGAGATACTTCATCGCGCGAGTGTTCGGTATTTACTCTTGCATTCTCTCTTTCTTACTTTGTTATTTGGTCTCTCGTAGCTCACATGTTAATTAATTAGAACAATTTCGGTGGCGGACGAGGAGGAGAAGAGGAAGAACTCGTGAGATAACCTTTTTTGGGTGTCGACCGTATTGTAGTTGAAAATTCAAACATTGTCGTAACGGTGCTTCGTTATTTAACCGGCGAAATGTCAAGTTGGAATCTCAGGAACGCGGCTAGAGACCATTTCAATCTTCAACCTCCTCCTCCTCCTCCCCCAACCTCGCATCTGAATAGCCCAGACACGCGTTCTCGCTCTCGAGGCCAAAATACCTTAAAATTCAAATCCTTGATTCGGTATTTCGTGACGATCGTTCTTGACGATTTCACACACATTTATGATGATGCAGGACCAGCAGCCCACCGTTACGTTGCACGTTATTCTTGTTTTTTCAACGAGTGTGGGTGTGTTTCAAATACCGACACTTTGAGACATTAAAATTGATTAATCATTTATCATACGTTAGCGAACTTTGAAGAAAATTCACGAAGAAACAAATTTTAACAAAATAATATATAGAAATATCGAACTTGGTATTATTTCCGATGTTTTTTTGATAAAATGATAAAGTTCTAGAAATTTTTCTAGAACTGTGAATTTTCTAGAATTTCACGGTATGAAAAATTTAAAAAAAATGCGCAATCATTATAGGAAAATTCTGAATGAAAAATCATTATAGAAAAATTCCAAATTATTGAAGGATATTCCAAAAGTTCAATCCATTCGTCATTTTTCCAGAATTATGGTAAATCGGGGAACCTTTTATAGCGATTAATTAGAAAAATGTTCAGTGAATCTATACTTTCCTAAACATGCCTCCAACACAGCGAAATTTCGCTCAATACAAGAATATTCCGCATTCTCATAAAAATTTCCTCTAGAATTTTTTCGGGTATAACAAATTCTTCGAAGAGTGCGAAGATTTTTATAATTCTTGATTGCTTCGGGTTAAAAAGCGGTCATAAAGTTTGACGAATTTTCTAAGAACAAAACCGTCGTAAAGCAGAACTTTAGACGAAAAAAAAAGTAACGAAACAGTTGCAATAAAGTTGTAAAAAACCAAATAAGGATCACATGATAGTCGTCGAAAAAATAGAAAATGAACACTACTCCGATAATCAAAATAATTAATCGGAAAAATAAAGTGAGTCAATCTTAAAAAGAAACCCTCGGGTCAGAGAGATCCGACTGTAAATAGATTTCCTGCAAAAGAATTGACGACGCTAAAAGTCAAATGATTTTGTGTGAACATCGAGGAAAAATCCCTTCAAATCTAATAAATCGTTTATAGGTTTTTATTTTTAATTTTCCATTGACAAAAACAGTTTTTAAATTATTAATTTAATCGGGTGGCATCTTAAATTGTTCCCAATGAATAATCTCCATGAAAACTGAAGCATAATAAATAATGAGATGATAATAAATCGTAAAATAAAAATCAATCATTTACAAATAAAACAACGTGTATACTAAATAGCTCAATGAAACAAATGGAGACATAATAATAAATCGGAAAGTGATAATACATCATGATCGTCGGTAATAAACATAATAATAGGAAGAAAGGGAAAGGCGGGGAGAGAAAATAGAAATAAAGGCTGTAATGTTTATCGATGACATTGTTTATTGGGAAGAGAGAGTCGCAATAACTCAGTCAGATTACGGAGAGATCCGAATCAATCGTGGAAAGGTTGAGGGAAGGGAGGGTGAAGGCGCGAGGGGCATTGAACGAGGTATCGGTAATACGAAGCGAAACAATGCCCCAGTGAGGGCACACGGAAAGGGGCACGATCGTGAGTCTCGGAATCCTCTGACTTTGTATACACATCCGAGGATCGGGATTCTACCGGTTCGCCCACAGTGATCGCGGTTCGCATATACAACCGCCCACTCGTTCTTACTACCGTATCTCGTTATGCAACTCGGTTGAATTCGCGAAACGAATACGTTGGCAGCTTTCGGAGGATGATGGTGGCGTTTGTTTGAGGTTAGGTTAGGTAGAAGAATTGTTCTGTATTGACCGATCGTATGGCGTTAGGAAAAAGAAAAAAAGAGAGGAAAAACAAAACGGAGAAAGGGGGAGAAGAAAGAAGGAAGGGAATTACGAATAAAAGAATAAAACAAAACGAGGCTCGCGAGAAACGATGCAAGGAACGCGCAAGCTATCGGCGCCGCGTTCGTGGCGCCAATGCGCTCAACGTGCCTTCTCCAACTGTCCAGTAGAGATGGGCGATAATAATCGATTTTCATATAATCGATTATTTTCATAGTAAAAATCGATTATTTTCAGCGATTGTTGGTTTCCCGATTAATCGATTTTTCGATATATTTTGGCCACGATATCGATTATGGCCGCCATCGGATGATATCGGAACTGATCGGAGAGAATATATATATTCCAGATTTGAAATTGCGATTATTCTTGTTGGTGCCGGTTAGTGAAATCAAAAAGAACAAAAGAAAAAAACAAAGAAAGAACATAACCTCAGTGAAAAGTGAGAAGTCTCAACGAAACGAACTTTACTCTCGGTGGCTATTTGTTTCCTACTAGTGACAATGGAGAAAAGTAAGATATTTTTATTTGGTATGAACTCAAATATGTAAGAATAAACCTCATGGTTGTTTTTTGCCGTTATATATTTTAATTTTTGTTTTTTTTTTATGAGATTGGAAGTTTTTTATCCAGAGTCGCGGTACCGACTCGTTGTTCAGAAAGGAAAATAAAAAATGAATGCATGTATGTAATTATTGTACCTTTTTTCTTATTCTGTTATACTTTTTAATTAATAAAATCCTCTGGTGATATGCTGTGCTTATAAATTAATTATTTTTTGTGTCACCGCATCATTAAAACTAATTCAAAAAATAACGTTCAAATTTATATTGCAGATAACGATTTATAACTTCTGGTGCCCTGCTGGATGAGCAACTGGATTTTTTTCCAAATTTTTCATGAACTTTGTTAATTATTGAAAAATCGATTAAATATATCAATTTTGGATTAAAAAATATATCTTGCGGCGTTTTTTTTAACTTTAGGTGAAAAAGTTGTGGATCAAATTCATTTTTTTGTGTATAATCAAGCCTTTTTGAAAAAATCGATTAATCGATTATTTTTCGATTTTTTTCTTGAAAAATCGATTTTCAGTTATCGATTGTTGGTATAATCGATTATTTGAAAATCGATTTTTTTTTTAATATCGCCCATCTCTACTGTCCAGCTTTGCCACTAAATGTAGACTATAGAGATGGAGGAAAAATAAAAATAAAATCAGTCCACCAAGAGCAGGCACGAGCGAGGTTCTCACGAGGGAGCGTGCGTGCGTGCGTACGTGCCTCTTCCTTTCACCTCCACTTTTCGCCTACCCCTCGCCCTCTCTTTTACATCGCTACAAGACGACGTATACCAGTCAACATTTTCAACGCGACCGAACGAACGAACGAGAAGAACCTCGGGGATTCCGCGCACACGGTGATCATCGGGACAACCAGGATTACCGGAGCCCCACGGGGGTCGAGTCACGCGCGTTCGAACTACGAGCTCCACGGGCTTCGCATCACAACTCGAGAACGCGCGCGGACGGGGCTACATTCTCTTGGCAAGGGCGGGGGGGGAGGGGGGAAATCAGTATCGCGACAGTTGAACGCTACCCTCTAGTGTTAACCTCGTTTCTCATTTATTTCCACGAATTTTTCAACTAATCCAAATGTATTTATTCTCGGAATATTAATTTGATCGGAAATCGCTCTGTTTTTTGACTTCTGTTTTGTTCGAAAACATATATTAAGATTCTAGATTGTCGAAAATTGATTAAATTGCTGGTTTTTACCGAATGATGAATATATCCGTTATGTTCGAAGCTCCATTGAATATAATTTCTTAACTGGCAAAGTAAGAGGGAGTGTGACCTTTAGCTGCGGAGTGAAGCTGCGCGGAAGATTGTCCGTGTCAATCGACGCAAACCGCGTTAACAGCGGTTCGAAGCGGAAAGGCCGTTAGTGGAAAATCTCGGACACTCGGTCTTCCCATGTAACACATAAGAATAATGACGCTCGCGCGCATCATCCTTGCCGTTACGAAGCAATAACATTCATGAGATACGTGTGTCTTATTGAGCGGCAATGGCACGATGCGAGTCGCGAGATACTCCCACGAGATGCAGAAAATAGGAAGAAAATAATAGGTAGTGAGTGAGCAGGAGAAAAAGAGAGAGAGAGGGAATGTTGAGATCGTGGACGTCGATGGGACTTGATTTTCGATTATATGGAAAATTGATAAATTTTTCGTTGAGAATATGCAATATGCGCGTGATGTGAAAAGGACGAATAGAGGTCGGTCGCTGTCGACCATGAGCCCTTCTCACAGCGATGAAACTCGTCGAACGAGGAACAATTATGGGCGGGAGATGTTCGTCTCTTTTTATCTCTCGTTCTCTCTTTCTTCTCCCCACGTCGTTTGGAGGCTCGTGAATTTTTTTGCGCCCGATATCCAATTTAGCGAAGCATCTTTCGTGGCGCGAGCAAGAGAGAAGGAAAACTAAGAGAATAAAAAATATACAAGACGAAGGGGCGAAAGAAGAAGAAGAAGAAGGAGAAGAAGAAGCTGAGGATGTGCTGCAGGGGGTGTGGAGGAACGAACGAAGGGGCCAAAGAAGAGCGAGAGAAAGACCCGTCATTACTTCGAGACGCGTAGCAGCTTTGCGTGCATCAATTATTTGGTGGATCGGCTGACCACGCTGCTGTGTTGTTGCTTCTTCTGCTGCAACACGGCTAAACCAGTCTCGCGATCGCTCCTCACGAGCTCTTCTTGAGCTCACCTCTTAAATCGTGAATTCGCCCTGATCTTTTCCTTCTTCTTCTTCTTCTTCGCCTTCTTCTTCTCGTCCTGATGTTGCATTCGACCTGATCGACGCTACAACCCGATCTCATCATTCTTTCTCTCTCTCGCTCTCGCTCTCACTATCTCTGTCTCGCTTCTACCCTCTCTTTATGCATTATATTCGTAAGAATGGAAACCGATACGTTGATGCGTAAGGGGAATCTTCTTATTTATTACATTTATTTTTCGTAGGGAAAAATGAGAAGCGTGAAGAGAATATGCTTTAAATTTTCTGGGCGTTGACTTTGCAACCACAAAGTGGATTCCTCTGGTCTCAGGGACGGAGAAAGAGATTGAGGATAACGATGAAAAGGAGCAACACTCTTATTCAAAGATTCGCGCATGTTTTTTCTATCTCCATCTCTCTCTCTCTCCCTTTCACATCGTTTCCACACAAAGTAAAACGCGACAATTTGCGAAAAATTGAACAACATTACATCGCCCAATATTTAACTAAGATCACCAAGGCTCCAAAAGATCTTGTCTCATACGATTTAAGCCTCGTCATTTCCACCGGACAATTATCGCGTTCCCGTTTCTCGGAGGTCGCACCCGCGATCTTAAAACCGAGTAAAATACAATTGTCATCCTCGTTCCTCAACGTTCTTCGACGTGGAACAGTAATTACCATAAAATCTTAATAGTCGTGGTAAAATGAGAGGTGGATGACCACCGAAATGATATTGTGCAGCGCGTTGAAAAACGCGTTTCCTTTGCGATCTAAGAGAGACAAGAGTGAGAAGAGAAAAACGCGACGGTTAATCCGCTGATTGATTGATTAACGTTCTTTTTTTTAATTGCGAGAACGTCTGCAATCCAAATGCGGCATTTATGAGGTAAAATATGAAAAAAAACGGACACTGCAAAAACATGAAGATAATGAAATGAAAAAGAAAAAGGTAGACTATAAAAAAACATTGACCGACGAATAAGGTGAAAAAAAATTATAAAAAATTGGTTGATTTATGATTTAATAAATATATCTTGCCAACTGCACTTTTGCGGAGTTGAAAAGAAACGAAAAAAATCAAATAGAAACATTTAACGACGAAAACTTTGGACGCAATAAAAAGTAATACCAAATGAAAGGGATTGAAAAACCGCGAATGACGAAAAAAATAATACGAGGCGATAAAAAAAAGAATGTAAAAATTAAGTAACGCGAAATAAAAAGACAGAGAGTGAGATGGACGACGTACTCTCGAAATTACGAAAATTGCGTGCCGTTCCACCCGAAGATCCAACGTTTGACCTCGAGGTCGAGTACCCTCTGCTCGAGGGGATTTCACTCGCCTCGATCGTTCACTGACCAATCGTGCGCGTGTATAATACGAAGATGGTATTAAGAAAATAAAACAAAAATGAAGAATAAATAAGTGAAAAAAAGAAGGAAAAAAATGGAGACTCGGTGCACACACACACACACACACAAATATACAGGTGGCGCGTTTCGCATCGCGATTCGATCGGACTCTGATGCTACTATCGCAGAAATCGAAAAAAATCTCGAGGGAAAGAGAGATATAAAGAGAGAATGATTAAAAAACAACAAAAAAATAGAGAGAAACCCGTACAAAGATTATTTGCCCAGGAATGAGGATCTTGCGTAATATCGCGAACGGTGACGAGATCGCGGTGGATAATCGTCTCGGCAAAAGCAGGTGGCGTCATCGATTTTTTTCTCCCGTTTAAAAATGTATATGTTTTATTTCTCACCGATACGGATACACAAAGAGTCAATCGAGCTCATCTTCGGCGGTGTTACCCACCGAATCGGTATTTATTTTTTTACCAGATGGATACTGAGGAAAAGACACGTAATAAATAATTGGAGGAGCGAGAGATGCTCGCGGTAGTGTTGGCGAACGCGAGAATGCCGAAGAACGATCGTGACCTCGGAACGGACCTTGACCGCCGCCGTCGACGCCGCCGCCGCCGCCGCCGCCGCCGAACACACCATCGCGACGAGTTTTGCTCTTCCTTAACTCGAAACGGCGCGGAGGTTTCGTTCCCCTTGCTTGCGCAAAATTAATTCTCCATCCTCTCGTCTCTCCCTTTTGCGAGCCTCGGGCGCGCGAACAACTCGAGCGGCTTTTTGTTGGATTTCTTCTCTCGCTTATTGTCATTTTTCCTTGATAATTCCAAACTTCGTAACATCGGCAGAAATTTCGGAGTGTTTTTTTTTTTTCTTAATCAAATATTTGATAAAATCGCATTCCCAAATTCATCACCGCGCAAAGTTAACTATTTTACCAAGATACAAAGCTCGATGCTATAAAGTTAAAAAAAAAAAACAGAAAGAAAAAAAATAACAAGGGAGAATAATTTACTTAAGGAACATCGCTAATTAAATGAAAGATCGTTGAGACACGATAGGGAAAAGATGGCGCGGCACTCTCGAGGATGTTTAACGCGCGCGCGATTAATCCCGCGCGCGGTGTGCTACCGGAAACAAATGAAATCAGTGTTACATTTATTAGGCCTATATGAGCTCATGTGTGAGTTTATATTCATACACACACGTATATAGTTATACAATGGAAGATGTTGAGACAGTGGCAATTCATCGCGGAGCACAAAATTTTTCATCGGCTAACGGTGCACCTCCGGTTTCTTCTTCTGCGCTTGCCTTCTTCGCTTCCCCGGCGATTACATTCCCATGAAAAATTACCACCATCGTCGTTACGTTTCCGTTAGGCTTCCTCGTCATCTCCTTATTCTCATATCCTTACCTCTCTCTCTCTCTCTCTCTCTCTCTCTCTCTCTCTCCCTCTGTCATTCTCACTTTTTTCTCTTTCTCTTTCTCTCTCTCTCTCTCTCTCTCTTGTTCACACGTGCGTACACACACACGAGAACCGGATTCGTTTTTCCAAACGAGGCTATCCACGCAAATTGATAAATAATCTTTGCGGGAACTTCGGATAATCCTTTTTACCATATTTGAAAAAAAAATAATAATCAATGCGTGCATTCTCTGACTTGAAATTCGCGCTACCGCGCCGATTGATTCCGTTGATAAAGCGCGGCAACATTTTCTATCCATTTCCTGGCGACCCAAAGTAAATAATCATCGTATTTTACCAAATAAACAATAATCATATGAGAATTAAAATACAAATGAAATTAATTCATTGATCAATTGAATAAAACAACAAAATTATGCACAGAAAATAATTTCACTCATCTTCGTGTTTCCGACCAGAGTAAATGCCTTTTGCAAGGATATGCACCGACGTTTTATCCACTTGTTTGCTGCATGCGCTGGCGCATCTAAATATATCCTTCGCAATTAGACTGTTTTACGTGTGCGGCGTTCTAATATTATGGCGATTATAAGAAATACATCGTCATTTACTCAAAACTCGAAATTTTAAGGTATTTTTATTCCCCGGATACGTATCTTTCGAGCACAAAAGAAGGGCCTGCTACAATAGTTCATAAATTAGACTGGATTTTGAAAAAAAAAGTTCAAACAAATTATCGATATGCTCGATAAACGAAGTTTCAAATTTTTTTGCTTATTCACGTAAATGTGAAGGATTTTAAATGTTTCTTGTTGAGTTATTAATCAATCGTCCGGTCAAAACTCTTAAACGGAGAAACGGATGCAAAGTAACTTTAAAAAAAAATATGATCCGGCGTGTTTTGACGGACAAAAAAAAAGTTTTATTGTAAATATTTTCTTGAACATTCAGGCACTCTTTGTTTTTATTGTTGTTGCGGAATCCTTGGACCATTTTTTTTGCATGCCAAACGTCTAAGACCGTTTTGTATGTGAATTTTTGAAGAGGAATGTGCGAGAGATTTCTTTGCGAACCGTTCGGTAACCTGACTTGATTATTTCCAGTAAAATGAAGTATATTCTTACTTCATTGTGGAAAATGATTTGTTTTTCGTACAATATTTGAGTCCATCAAAGGAATACCGCATAAACTTGCAATTTGTATCCTTTTGTTTTACCAAAAGCCTTATTTTCGTTCGAATTTTTGATCGGCTATTCCGGTCGGAAATACATGAGATCCGCGTTGAAGAACGTGGTTGCATCGCGCCACTTGAAGCGACTGATTCATCGTCATTTACAATGACTCGCGATTACACGGTAGGAGGAAAAGTTAAGCTGCTCCCAACGGCGGATAATCATCTCTGGCTTGACGAGTCTCATGGACGAGCAAAGTACTGCCCCCCCGCCAGCCTCTGCCCTTGCCCCGTCTTTCTCGCAGCAGTCGTATCCGAGGAGAGAAAATATACGAGTGGAGGTAAAAATAATATGTCGAGAGAGGCGAGAAGAATTCGTCATTGATCGGCTCCGAGACCGCGAGAAAACTCGATTCGAGAGAGCCTCGTGCGATTAATTATTTTGTTACGACCAATTAATGCTCGTGGTTAAAGACTGTAATTACGATTATTCGTGCGGTAGACCGCCGTTAATCTTGCAGCAATTTTCAATCGTTTACTATGTTTATATATACTTATATATATTTGTACACTAATACACAGCCGCGTGTTAAACGAAAATAACAATGATTCATAGTTTCTGATGTGTACGATGTACAATCGACCGAGGTGCGAATCCCAAAGCATCATCGAGTCGTTAAATTCATTATTTTTTACTGACACTTTTTCTTTCATTCACTTTGAGCTAATCTATCGGTCTTACGATCGCTAAAAATTCTGCTGCACATTTTTGTCGCTGAGGATATTTCAGCAAAAATAAATATTACGCAATATTATAAATTATGAAGTATCCGAAAAAAACCATCTTTCTGCATCTTGGTTATCTCTCGATTAAGCGACTGAGCAATAAATACGAGATTTTCATGGTTCTACGTGCATGGTCTCTGAGGGATTAATAAACGTTAAAAATCTATGACCACTCAATATTTGTTAATTCCACAAACACTAGATAGAAATCTATAGTCAAATTCCCCATTTTTTAACGAAAATTTAATATGCATTTCCTACTAAACTACCATAAACATCGGAATAGCATTTTTTTTACAAACTCAATACCATCCAAATAATTTTATAGAACTCTGCCAAAATTGTTCGTTCTTGGTTTTTGTTTGAAAAAAAAGAAACCATGGATTTTGGATTTTCGAAATTCGAGTTCAGATTCGCAATCATCGAGCCCCAAAACAATTGTGAGCACCAAATTTCAAGAAAATCGCACGTAAGGAACATTTTACAGGCTCAAGGTTTTAAGATACGAAAAATCCAAACTTTTTCCCACTGTACTGCTCCTTTCTTATGCCATGTACGAAGGTATGCATTCCGTAACCAGCGATATTATATCGTAGGATATGAATATACATGTTTGGGGAATTGAAAAAAGAAAGGAGAAGAGTTGCGTTGTAGCAGTAACTGGTATCCGTATCCCGGTGCGCTTCCCTGCTAAGATCTTTTTCCTTTCTCACATCTTCCGCCACATGATGAGTATTTATAAATGTGAATATGTAAATATATAGGTGTGTGGAGTTTATATACATGTAGAGGTATTCGTCCGGTGGCCAAAGACTCGAGAGACACTGGAGGAGTGTGCGCTATACTTTTATATTTATTTAATTCTTCGTCGGTCTTGCTCTTCCGGCCACGAAAACTTCTAACGGGAGAACGGTTGTTTTTTTGGTTATTTATTAAATTTTTAATCTCCTTTTGCCCACGCTTTTATCCTGAAGCCAATTCAACGAGACATTAATGCGAATAAACTCGCGTTTATGTTCCAACTTTTGTTATTCGTTCAACCCCGGCGAAGGGAAGAGACAGGAAATGATTGTTCCGAGATGTGAAGTCTCAAATTTCAAATATGACAAGTCGGCTCGTCGTAGTCTCGATGATTCCCACTGTCCTTATGGTCCTTGCAGTTCGAATCGTCTTCTCGGCATTCTTCGTTTCTCGTGACTCCTAGTTTCATAAAAGTTTCTTCAGTAGTTAATTCTCAGCTCAAAATTCATCACGCGATTTACCAGAATTTCCAGGTTTGTTCTCATCGAAATTGATGCTGTTCCAAAATGTCTTCTCCCCTAAATTCGAGCTCTTTTCAATTGTCATTTTTCCTGGTCCTGAAATTGACAGGTACTCGAAATTTTCCTCCAACGGATCAACCGGTGGCCAGTGGATGCCCACTTCCGGGATTCTGTCAAAGTTCAAGAAGTTTTGTTCATTCAAAAGTTGGCACTTTTTTAATAAGGATATTTCATGGAATTTGTGTATTGGCTTGATAAAGATCCCGTTTAAGCTCACCCGGTTTTTGCGTAGGAAGTCCAGAGGTTCACCATTTCTCGACTCATTCGAATATCCCTCTCTTGTGTAAGCGCTGAGGTCCACTCGGTAAATATGTAAGCGAGGTCATCCGCATGCGAAACACCTGTTTGTGACTCAAAATATTTGTTATCATGATAAAAGTGTATTTTTAAATAATGCGATCGATTCAATTAAAAAACACCAATTTTCAGAACAAGTAGTTACCGTAATTCGTTTTGCTACCGGTAAACAAATCGCTCAAACTGTGTTCTCCTCGATAACTGAAAAGATAGAATCGAACGGGTTTATCGTTCGCCGCTGCCATGCTCCTCGCGGCTTTTTCACCGTCGACGATAAATTGACGGTCACCAATCATGTGTATAATGTCGTTTACGGTTTTATGATCGATCGCTTTCTCGCCCAAGTAATGATTTCTTATTCGACGAGCAACAACAGCGTGTTCTTCCCTCGGGATCGTATAATTGTAATCAAGGAGATACGGCGCTATGACCTCCCAATTTTCGTCCAATTCTTTGATGAGCTTATCGTCAGCGATAAATTCAGCACCTGGATAAAGACCTTCTTCGGTAACGACGCTTGTGACCCACGGTAGATCCACTGCCTCGCCGCTTAGCATCACATCGATCGGCGATTTGTCAATGAACGGCTTTGTCGAATTTTTCTCCACAACCGGTCCAAACGGTGTAAAAGGATTGTACAACCAGCCCTTCAGGAAATAAAAGAAATAAACCGACCGAACTTATGAGGGCGCGTTATTGAAAAATAGCTGTTTGCCTCACCATGAATTCACCTTCGGTTTCGAGAATACTTTTGGCCGGTCGTGTTTTCAGACAACGAATCATCTCTTTGTTGTTGCTCGTCGGACATCCCATTATGGCCCCAAGCTTCTTGGCCTTTTGGAGAGATGCTTCCGTCTGTGTCCAACAGTCCAGGGCCGTTCCACTCACGGACATACCACCTGTTGTGCGTTTTCGGAAATATTTTCATATTAATCGATTTTTTCTTTGTTTTATTATCGGCTCGTAGACAAATTTGACGTGCCCAAAACTTACGGTGAAAGAGTCCTCGGCTCAAAGGGGAAAGATAGTGATAGTGAACGCTCGCAGCTCCGGCGCTCAAACCAGTAATCGTAATACTGTTTGCATCTCCGCCGAAACTTGCAATGTTTTTCGCCACCCAAGCAAAAGCGAGAGTCTGATCTTTCAACCCCATATTCCCGGGTACCACCTCATCATGAGTGCTCAAAAATCCTTAAAACCAAAAACCCATCATTCTCGTGCATTTCTTCATGCCGTGAATCTTTATATTTACCCAATGGACCGAGCCGATAATTAAAAGTAACGAGAACGACGTCTTCATCCATGAGATAGTGCGGACGGTGACTTGATCCTTCGCCGAACTGAAAAGCTCCGCTGTGTATGTAAACGATTACCGGCATCGATTTTTTTCCCCCCATAATCGACGAATTTGGTGTGTAAACATTTAGGTACAAACAGTCCTCCGCACCCGTTACTCTGTCATGCGAATTCGTTACCAAATGCAGGTACTGCAGACAAACTGAACTCGGTTTCGTCGCCGGCAGTTGTCCGATCCAAGCGCTGATTGGCTCCGGAGGCTGTAAATATCTGCATTTGAGTGGCTCCGTTTTGGCTCGACTGTTTGAGATATTTTGATTTTCAACGAATTGAGAACGAAATTTGTTCATTTGTTCATTTTTCAACCTTTTTTTCCTTCTATTTTACAATTTTTGATTATCAAACTACGATTCAAACCAAAAATTCTGAATTTTTTCGATATTACAAGACCAAGGCATTTATAAATGTGCAAAGAAAAAATAAACACTCTTCATTTGTTCGAATCATCGATATACAATTTTTTTTCTACCAAATACACTCTGAAGAATTTTGAAAGTTCTGTCAAAATTTTTCGTTCAGTTCCTTTTGTTTAAAAAAAATGAAGAAACCAATTTTCACGTTTTCAAATTTCGAATTTAGATTCGTAATCAGGGAGTCCGAGAATTCCTTAATGCAAAATTTCAAGTAACTTGTATGCTAGGGAAAACACATGGCTCGAAGGACTCGAGGTCGGTCACTCAACGCATCATGTTTGACATGCACTTTTAAGCGTTGTTGGTCTTTTAGTAAATTAATTAACGAAACGTTACTTATGAAGTGTAAGTTATCCGTTGATTCGAAGTTTGCCAATGAATGGCTGTGCATTCGGAATTTTGACAGGCATTTTCCAGCTCTATGGGTCTTCTTGTAAATTAATTAACGAACGTTATACTCGTGAAGTGTGAACTATACCTCGAATCGAAGTTTGCCAACAGGTGGCTGTGCGTACGGAATTCCTTCGTATGCTTCAAATTGTCTACCATCTCGAGACAAATCCCAGTAACCTCTGACCTTTCCAAGAGGCGTTTGGACCGTTGGGAACAATTTTTCATCGGCGAAAACTCCGATAATAGCCACGAAAAAGAGTTCTACAAGGATCTTCATTTTTAGAAGTTTAATTGAATATCGATCACAAATGTGGCTGCCCAGCTATCCTCGGGCGAGAATACGCACGCACTGCTCTTGATTATTACGACTTTGGATTCTTATATCATTTTCGAATGAACGTGATGAATTCTTATCATTTGCAAACGTTATTCGTTGGCATAACGGATGAGAATATCGTTATCGTGCAGCAAAGTTCACGGATCATTCGACGAATGATTGCGGATTTGAATTAAATGTGACTTTTGAAAGATGTTGAGTCGAGGGATTTTAGTAGCTCTTGGTAAAAATAGTTTGATCGATAGTTAATCGTAGAGACGAGTGTGCAATATAATTATGGTAAGAGAATTGCCATCTAATTGCTCGAGTCTCGTGGATAGTTGTCGATTTCTTAGTCTTCCTTTTTTCTTCCTTGGCTAATATCGTCTTCGCCTTTTTTTCGACGATCTTTCTGACTGACCGTGGAATTCTCATCAACGGACGGGAGACTCGACGGTGACAAATGACTCTCGGATCGTTGTTGCTGTTTGGGCAACATTGCCGAGTGCAAGAGAAAAGCCACACAATTCTTGAGCGTGCATACGCGATCTTTAAGAGAGAGAGAGAGAGAGAGAGAGGAGAAGAAATATTCCAACTGGAGCCATGCCGCGGGTAACTTGGTCGAAAGGAAGAGAAAGAAAGAGAGAAAGAGAAAGAAAAGATGGACGTCTGTACACGCGAATGCATTAGCCAGGGTACGGTTGAGCCGTATAAGGAAACACGAGAGGGACAGCTCACCCACGCTGTGTTGGCAATCGCGCGGCAATCGGGAGTTTCCTCTCTCTCTCTGTCTTTCTCGTTGCTTTATGCCGCTCATGCGGGAGCTCTGGTTCCGAGTTTCTCTCCATCTCTTGGCTAGTTTAACTCTCGTAGCAACCCCGGGACGCGAAGTCATCGCAAACTCCAAGGCGATTCCTCGAACCCTTGGGTATTTAGCAACGCAGAGTCGTTTCTTCTATATAAGAGTTCGCCGCGTTCTTCCGGGAAATTCTCCTATTCCTCTCAGCGGTGATTCTCATTGAACAATGGACTCTTCTTGTTCCTCGATCAAACTCTCGATCGAGTAATTAAATCTGTCGGCATAGGATTCGATTATGTTTGTCCGAAGTCGAAATGTCGTATCGATCGTAGAACGCGGATGATTCGTTTGATTTGAATATTTCTTTCTCCGCCATCGGATTCGTTCAACGAAAGTTTAATGAATTTTGACCAGGTCCAGAAACATCTGCTCATTTCGTTCGCCCGAGCGATTGCGTTTAGGGCCGAAATGCTGCTTTGGCCAACGAATGAAATGGACTCGCCGCGAGAATTCGTTAGCAAGAGCTGTCTGTCTCTAACGGTACGTGGAGTACACTCGGTAACGCGAAACTTCTTATCCTCGTTGACATTAGTCTCCCGTACATATATTAATGCTGACGGACAAACGTTAACGCATCAACGCAATTAACAGCCGCATCATCGCTCGCGCAAAACTCTCATCGGCCAGGACTTTTGTCGTAATAACAACTTTCCTCTCTCGCTCCCTCCACGTACGCTGATTAAAATAATGTACATTTATCGTATTTGTTGCCGTGATGAGAGCCGCTTCGAGGCATTTACGATATTGCGAAATCCGCGACGCGTTTGACGTTCACTATAAATAGGTACTCGTTAAACGTACGAGCTACAAAGATCGGATAAGCTTCGATAAATACACACATATAAATATAAATAAATATCTAAATATACGTACTAGCAAGAATACGATCTCCGGCATTCCGTCCTCACCTCTGAACTCGATTTCGTTGATAAAACTTTTCTCGATCGATGATGAGCCCCGCGACGATGACGTCCCAAGGCTGCGACGACGTCATTCTTGTCTCGCCTCGACCTCTGACCCTGGGAGCCACGTAGCTCTCGTATATACACGGCTGTATCATCGAAACGTTCTTATAAGAGTACCGAACAAACGCGGATGACCATTTTTTTCGCTTGCTCGCCGTCTCTCTCTTTCTCCTTGCCTCTCTTTCGTTTTCCTTCTCTCGTGTACAACGACGCTGAAAAAAACGGGGTTTCGGTCTATGAAGCCACTGACGATGCGCCGATCCGCGTCCTTGACGTGCGGACCATCCAATAATACACGACGTACACCTGTACTAGAGTCGAATCATCATCGGATGCTTCGATTCGTCTATTCGAAAAAAGAAGAAAAAAAAGAAGCGAATAATCCCAGGTGTTTTGTAATGTCTTTTACCATTCTCGAGATAATTAATGGCCACATGTGTATACGATTCGTTGGTCACGCGTTGTTGGCTCGCGTGTCATCGTAAATCGATGCACCGTACAATTGTCCAACAGGTGTTTCCACACCAAGGTACCACGAGTCTGATACCCTCTATGGCAGAAGCGAAACGATTCACGACTACACCGGATAATTCTTAGTGTTTAATGCAAAAATTGAAAATAAGGGGAAAAAAAAGGAAAATAAATAAATGCTTTGAAAGATTCTCTTCATTCGTCTCGCACGATGACGCGAGTGCCTTTGCGGTTGCCACGTGATCGCGTCTCACCGCGCGCGCGATGACGCCGCGACGCGCGAAAGCGCATCCTTGCAAGGACGTCCTGCACCAATCGTAATTACATATATCCGTTTAATCGCTCACGATCGTTATTGATGGAGCGCAACGTACTCGTCATTTATTGCGCGAGAACGTCTTTTCATTTGAACTCATATATACGCTTTTTCTATTTCTGCGCTGTTTTTGCTATTTTATCCCACGTGTACATTGGTTAACCTGGAATAAGACAGGAGCTTGTTCGCTTCCGAGTGCGCGGAGAGAATCGCTATTCGAGTCTTGCCGCTTCTACGAATCGCTTGGTTCCAATAGTTTTTGTTGTAAACTCGATCGATCGAGTTTGTCGCTCGACGAAGGCTTTGACGCGATGCAATGCGAGCTCCGGAGAAAGAGAAAGATGCTGGGAAAAAGAGAAAGAGAGTAACTGCATCGTCGAAGCTAAGGAACGACTCAATCCACCGAGAGGGACGACGAAAATGATGAAGTCGAATGATAACATTCATGAGGTTCCAGAGGTGGCTAGCAGGAGAGCGAAGCAAACTCTCGGCAACACGCGACCGATTAACATAAAGCACCGCGCTCCTGAGACCAGCCAGTCTCATTAGCTACATCCAAAATGTCCAAAGACATACTCAAACACACATTCATACACACACACACATCACTCCTTTGTTTATTTTATTCTCATTCGTTTACTTTTTTATTTAATCCCATGTTCTGCACCCGGAACCTGATATTACGTATTCGCGTTGCTTCGTCATTCGAGGTCGTCACCGTTTAAGAGACACTTTTTTTTCAACTTTTCAATCCTCTTGCAAAATCCCTCTTGTTTGTATTTCTAATCGTGCTGATTCAAACACTCGTCAACACGATGAGAGCTCTGCAGAATGAGCGAAAAAGTAATACGTGAATATCGCAGGAGGATAAAAAGTGGTTGGAGCCGGTCCAGAGCCGAGGCTTGAATTATGGTAATGACGCCACCGGCTCCTATTAAAAAAGAGGGAGAGAACGAGTAATTTGGGTTTTGGGGCGGTGTGCTGGCATGACGCATGGTCAGATCGAAGCCCCATCCCAATTATAACGAGCCATCTTCCAGAGGTGATTTTACTGCTCAGGGTGAGACGTGAAGAACCGCATTTTTTTGGGATTACATCTTATACCAGGAAGGGTTTGCTTATTCACGCAGTTTCATATGCAATTTCGCCGCCGCGCCGCCTCTCAATGCTCCTTTTTTTCCTCTTCTCTTTCTTTGATTCTCCTCTGGCGGCATTGCCGAATTACATACCCGAACACTTAATACACCTTACAAAATGCAACATTTAAAAAAAGACATTTTCCAAGCAAACAGCATATCAAGCCTTCAATACCACGAACGAAAAAATAAGAAGGTTTTCATATTTTGGTCTCCCAGACCCACTCTGTCGTTCGAGGATTATACCGTCGTCGTATATACATAAATTAGGTCATTCCACCTTGTCTATAGATAAAAAGTTTGACCGTTGCATTTAAAAGAAGGTTGAAAAATAATAGAAAAATAAAAATAGAAAAAAAAAAAACATGTGTTTCTCGAGGTTCGTGATGTCCTATCGAGGAGAGAGATGCATACCCGATGATGCAGGTCGGCGTTGGCTGACCAACGTCCTCTCGTCCATGCTAGTTCAATCGCGACCTCGCGTGTTCAACAAGAGCATTCGCGTCCTTCTTTTATAACGCATATACGGTATATATGCTACTACCTTCCAGCAGCTACTGCTACGCCACCGATATTGGTCAGATAAGCGAGCAGCCTGCACCGGTGAGGTGAGCCGAGGTCACGCCCCGCGGCTCTAGAGAAACTCACCAGTGTCTTTTACCTTCTGCTTCCACTTCTTCTTCTTCTGCTGCTTCTGCTTTTGCTTCTTCAACGTGTGCGAGACGCTTAGAAAATTCAATTCAATCTACCAATGAGTAGGAATGCTCAAACACACACTCTTGTAAACGGCTCTCAAAAAGAAGACAATTGGAAAAGTGATGACACGCAAGATGATTTGTTAATTGGGAGTCGAATCTTGATAATTCAATTTCTGAAAAATGCAGTCTTTTTTAACATTGCTCCCTTTGGACGTCCATCGATGAGGGATTTCTACACCTTTACGATAAAAGAGTGAAGAGTTTTTATTTTTATTTTGTTTTTTTTAGAGAAATTCCATAATTTCTCTTCATTTTGTTTTCTGTTTTCTGTTTCCAAATCCGTGAGGATATATTTAGGAACAGTTAAGAATTATGTTCAAAATATTTGTGATGGATTGCCAAAACCTCATGTACGACCAATAATTTTGTTCAAAACTTAGATGAAATAAAAAAAATCATGGAAAACTTTGGTTGTTATTTACACCTTCTGAATTTTCAATGCAGTCTCTGGCATTTCCCTATCGAATCTCCTGCACGAAATCCCGTTGCACGAAAAGTAGCGATGCCAACGGAATATATTGACTGCAGGGAGAATTCCCTTGGCTAATTGTTTAAAGTCCGCCTTGCTCAATTTTTATTCGTAAGCGAGTGTACGCGGAGAAGAGGGAAAAAATGGGGTAAAGGGGAAAAAAATTCGGAAGCAAAGTTTCGACGGTAGCGGCTTTGCGTACGTAGAATTCCACAAATTCGTTGGATGTTAAAGCAAAGCCGCGGTATTTGCGAGTAGCGATAGGGGAACTTGACTGAAATAAAGTGCGTCGTTGATCGTTGGAATTTGTGAAAGAAGTCTGAGGAAAAAAAAAGAACCGCTAATCGTAAACACGTAGAGGAACGTATATGTATATATTAATTGGCCAAAAGTCGATCTTCGATTCATTCGAGATGAACTCTCGTCGAGATTCATGCGAGATAATGTATAGCTGCACTTAGCTCTAGGCAAACGTGATAGTATCGATGGATGGACTAGTTTGACAGGAAAATTTGAAGCGTCGCTCGCACGAGCTATATTTACTCGGTTAGCCCGCGGACTTTGATTTTTTATGATTTTTTTTTCTTTCCCATAACCGAGAAGACAGGCCGAGTGAGAAGCTCGTTCCGATGTGTTTGACGAGAGTAAACCGTTCTCGAAGGGCACATAACGAAGAGGACCATGGCCCACATTCGATCGTTTCAAATATTACGACGAATACCAACGACTCCATGGTTTCTTTATCTTCCTCGGTTACGTCAAAGAACGAACTGCACGAAGAAATCCCGAAATCCTTAAGACTGTGTTCGCTTTCTGATAATTCGCAACACATGTCTTTTTATTCTTTTACCTAATTCGCTAATTTGCCAAATATACGCGCTCATTTATCGCGACTCTCGAACGGTTGGTCCATCGAGTATGTGTCAAAGTGCAAATGCGACAACGACACGGTGGACCGTATCGAAAATCGACCCCGATTCGCTTCTCGCTGAACTCTCTCTCTCTCTCTCTCTCTCAAATTTTGTTGCAAATTTGTCGAACCGGTTTCTTATGTTTTGCATACATGCCCAGACTTTTAGACGGTTATGGATTTTCTTTTATACTGTTTTTTTTTACTTAAGAAATAAAGAAATAACACGGACTGCATTTATTTTGTGTGCATTATCGAGAGTGGCCGTAACGGGTCTCGGCGAGACAAGATCGGTTAAGAAAACGGCAGTTCCGTTGAAACCTTTCTCTCTCGGTTGTAAAACTTATCCAAGCTATTAATTTTATCGTGTTGCACCACACACATCCATCATTTCGTCTAAAACAAACGACAGGAGTCAGTTCGAACCAAATTTATGAAGGGATCTCTCGCGTTACCGTTTTACCTCTCTTCATTTTACTTACACGGAACGCTTATGCTCTAAATTTCATTTCAAAAGAAAAGTGCCTTTCACACGAGCCTATAAACATATGGAAATTAAAAAATAAAACGAAGATACCGATTACGAATGTACGGAATCATTTGACTTGGATCAAAATATGTGGAGACTCGCTAGGATACTTCTTCGCTCTTCATTGACACCTCGGGTCCTATAGACCCAGACGCATTATCCCTCCATCTTCGCAACGCGTTCGAGGATTCTCGTTAGGGCTTTTTTTAAATCAGGATTAACGATTTTTCTTTATTTACAAAGTAAACTAAGCTCACTCGTCAGTCGAATGAGTTTTTTGAATATTTCGTCATAAGGTTATTACTTGTGCTTTCGAAAAATAACATTTTTGATGATCTTTGTTATTAAAATACTCGCTCGTGCAAAAGATAATGTTTTCAATAAATCTTTCGTGTCAAATAAATTTTACATCATTTCCAAGTGTACTCCTGATTTTTTTATCAAGAGAAACCGCACCCGGAGCGTTTCTGCTGACGGGCGAACGCAGTACGTTCCCAGTTCAATTGACCCCGTGTGTCGATGTAGTGGTCGAAGTAAAGTGTGTCAACGAAGGGTTAATAGTGCTCTAGCGTGCAGTTCAGACTCATTCCGCTGCACCGATGCATATTGCTCATATCAGTTATATGTTTGTTTGGGTTGTTTGACTTTGAGTTTCCGTTGATTTGTTTGTTTGGGCATTCTTTGAGTTTGGATATGCCGTGAAATATGAAATAGTGAATGAATCATCGGCGTATCTCTTTCGAAAAAAAAAAAAAATACTTGTGATGTCAAAGACAACGTGTCGAATGAATGTTCGGCTCAGGGATCCTTATGTTCTCGTATATTTTCAAACTAGTACCCAGTTCCATAAATAGTACATCTACAATCTTGACCGTACCGCTATGTGGGTGGTCTTGGTTGAGGAAGAAAAGTACTTGCGATGGTGAACGCTGGCGAACATGGAAAAAAGGAGAAAAAATAAAAATAGACGACGGGAGAGGAGGGGGGGGGGGCGATTGAGCGATGGATTGCTGTTGGCTTTCTGATCTGAATGAACAAGAAATCGCGCGGGTTGTTGGCTCGAACGAGAGAATCCGTCTGGACGACGTTCCTCTTCCAGGTTCATTGTCATCGTACGTGTGAACGCTCCTCTTTGTTTTCCCCTGATTCGCGGTAAATCTAGCCTCTCTTATCCCCTCGAATCTAAACCGCGTATTCCCTACGCCGCCTGGTTAACGAGCCAACCCGTACTTGTTCCACCCATCACCGCAGATATACTCCGACACTCTCGCTCCGCCCGTAATTAGAAGACTTACATCCTCGTTCGCGTCTACTACGTTTTTTTTCTCCTCTTTTCATAATTGTTTTTATTTTCTGCTATTTTGAGACTCAAGGACATTCCGCAGTGACCTGGCAGGTTGGAAAAATAAAAAATTATTGAGAAAGAAATACAGGAGAAATGTTATTGCAGGTAATAATTGATTATGTATACGAGTTTGCCTATATTTCCGATGAAAGACCATCAGACACCTACGATAACGACTTGTTTATCCAAAACCGATACGTATTTAGCATCGTTGGATCTATTTTTAGCATCTACTGCATTAACACGAAGAGGCTATCAGCGACTGGTTAAACCAGAGTTTCCGAGACTCTCTGGATAATTATTATTAGAAGCTAAGAAATCGTTGTCGATCGAGTTCGATCCGGATTTCATCCTTCAAGCCTCATTCTCAATAACTCGTTGTCCCGAAGCTTCCAGCCGAGAATTTAACGGGGGTTCTATTTCAATATCGCGGCATCAACGCAGTGACTTATTTGAAGTTCCTCCGACGATGCAATTTTATTGCTTTGGATGAAAGTTTAATTGTTCTCCATGTGTAAATAAAAAGTGAGTAATTTGTTGGTGGTCCAGAGGTGTAAATTTTCTTGGATGCAGCAATTTGATGGTGATGCTCGTATACGAGATCTGTCGTAGCAATGCGTCTCGATGGATCGTCCTGAAAAGTAATAGCGATATACGGCGTTGAAGGCGTTGATCGAGTGCCGGATCAAAGGATCGACGCGCCGTTTATCTTCGCACACGCTCGTATCGGGAGATTGATTCATGGCGCAGGTCATCTCTGTCTCTCTTACTCTCTTTTCTCTCTCTCTTCTCTCCCTCTCTCGCTCTCTCTCTGTAACATGCGATGGTGGTCGTTGGATTCCGTATCCGGTTTTATTTTCGCCGGTGCAAGCTCGCACGCGCTCGCGCCTCTAATGAATTCTCGATCCCGGCGCCGATTAGACCCAACGATCGTGCGTCGTTGTCGTCGTCGTAGTCTCAGCTTCGCGTTACAGGAAAGGTCGTCTTCTCTCCGCCGCAAATCGAGCTCTCATATACTAACTCGCTTACTTCATTATTCGATAACATCTCTCGCGTTGAATTCTTCATCGAAGATGCGTGTCAAGCTGTGCCATGATCAAAGTTCATTTAATTTAGAGGAACAGCTGATGATGTAGAGTTTATCTATTTTTTTGTTTCTCTATATTTTTCTCTTCTCTTCTCACTAGCTGGTCGCTTCTTATACTCGGCGTGTGCGGCCATCCAACGTCGTTGACCTCGACCGTGTCGCGACTCTCTTGCCTCTCTTCTCTCTACTCGGGTACTTGCGCGCCTTTCCCCACCTCCGAAGAGTACACGACCAGAGCTCCATTTGCAAACATTGTCGCCCGTGTCGAGTCTGTTGGCACAGCCCAGCGCCAGCAGAGGTGACTAAACTCGTATCCTCCCTAAGCTCTCTTAGCCATCTTCTTCCACACCGCGAAAGGTGTACATCTACGATTACGCTCGAGATTCCAGATCGGCGTTGATCTTTACCTCTCTTTCTGCTTCCTTTCTTTCTCCATCGCGTTCATTTCGAACGCACTCGAGCCCGCAGAGACTCTCTTACTTTTTGCCCTGCTATATGTGATCACAGTGCTTCTTGATAGCGAATAAAAGTAATGTCCTCTAGCAATTTCCATAAAACGTTTCCGCTGCCATTCGGACTCTCCGCGGCGCGGAACAAGAGCTCCCCGAGTCCCGCACATATACACACATACGCGTGCACGTGCGCACGAATAAGTAGAATTTCGAGAATCGCAATTCTTGGAGCGCGAGGGACTCTCGAGAAAAGACTGGGAGAACGAGAGAGAAAGAGAAACCCTTCTGGATTGTCGATCCTTGAAGAAGCCGCCGACAGGGAGTTGTTCTCTGGGCCATATTGCCACCCCGTACATCACGAGAAAGACGCGAATACACGTTGCAACATCGAAAGAGAGTCGTTAAAACTAGTGCCCGTGATGTTGTTTCAACGAAAAAGGCATCGGCGTCTGTTTTGCGTTATGATCCTTCCGTGAATGTGGCTCAGTCTCGGAAGCTCCAACAGAGTTTGCTTTCTTCGACTCCTTGGCGATTTATAACAGCCGCAAGCGCGATAGGGCATCTTCATTTTTTTTTCATTTTTTTTTTTTTTTACCAAGAAGACTAACAAGAGGATGACTCTTGTGCAGAAATTTTCATTTCGAGTCTCGCCATCCTAGAGACCAGAGGGAGTCTGCAATATTAGCGAAAAACGGAATTACCCTCCGTGACTAGGAACGATCTACGAGAATTTTCCAGCATTAGGCGCAGAACGAAAAAGCTGGCAAGTAATCGAGTAGAGATAGAAAGAGAGAAAGAGAGAAAGAGAGAGAGAGACGGACAGGCCTCATAAAATAGCGAATATAATATTTATGCAGAGGCAAAGACACGTCCTTGCCCGAGGCAGGAAAGCAAGTATTTATAGGCGATGATACCCTAGACTCGTATGTTTTTCTTTTTTCTTTCTCCGTCATTCTCTTCTCCTTCTTCTTCTTCTTCTTCGTCCTCTTCACCTTCATCGTCTCTTCTGGTATCTTCTTTTTCTTTGTGAATCATCTTTGCGATGCTGACGTGAATAAGCGGCGGTTTCTATTCACTCAGTGGTAGGAGCAACAGCAGCAGGTAAG
Source organism: Campoletis sonorensis (assembly GCA_013761285.1). Lineage (NCBI taxonomy): Eukaryota > Metazoa > Arthropoda > Insecta > Hymenoptera > Ichneumonidae > Campoletis > Campoletis sonorensis. Next base: position 820,368 of record JACEOJ010000140.1, read on the forward strand.
CAGGCGGGATTTTCTGCTATGCGCTGGTTACGGGGAAACGAGTAATGGCGAGTCACTCGACGAGTTTACCAACTCGAATCTTTGGCTCTGCAGCTTTGTATAGAGGAAACGCTCGCTCCTGAGGATCGAGAACGCAAAGATAGAGAAAATAAGTGTGTGAGGGAGAAAGAGAGAGAGAGAGAGAGAGAGAGAGAGAGAGAGAGAGAGAGAAAGAGAGGGTCATGGTAGTCTTGGTAGCAGGACCAATTAGCGCCTCACGGTTAATAACGAAACTCGCCCGCGATGCTCGTTTTGCTTTTCCTCCGGATAAGAGAAGTCTCGAGGGAGAGAGTTGAATGACACTGGCACACCGGATGCACGCACAGGAGGCGCTCCTCTCAGTGCTTCTTCGTTTCTTCCAGTTGCTTTCTTTCAATGCCTCATCCTCGCTCGTATATGGTACAAACTCCCTCGAGCCAAACATAACGAACGTAACATCGTTCGCCGCGCGAGAGAATTCGAGAGAAAGAGTCACAACGCGCTTACGTGGAGCCACCGGCAGAGTCAAGGTCTCCAACGATTGCTCTATTAACGCGAGAGAGCCTTCGGAACCGGCCGCCATTGCGGCTAAGATTTGTTCATAAAGATATGTTCCCTTGTTCTTTTTCACGCACAAATATCTCGTTTTTCTCTCTTTCTCTCATTCTATCGCGTGTTCGCTCGCTTCTTATACTTGTAGTCTTCGTTGTTGGTCCATGATCGAGCAAATTCGTACACGAGTAGCGCGCGTTTTATTCCATTACGAGAGGATCGATCGAATCGAGTCTGCCAGCGGGAGAATCTCCCAGAGAGAGAGAGAGAAAGAGAGAATCGACGTGACGAATTATTCGATTTGCCACGATGATTCGGCGACCGCAACCAGATGGACACCGTTATCGTGTATCTGGCATGCGCGGACCCGATCTTTCTCGAGCCCGGAATTCACCTCGACGTAAATACCTCGGGGGGATGGCAATCGTGTCAGCGTCTCGTATAAATCGTACCCTCATTTACTACACTGCCAGTTTTATCAACTTTTCTGTATAGGCCTGACGTAATTACGGATAGAAGGGACTTTTATATTCTCTTCTTTTCTTTATACTTATCTTTTTCATATATATCTCTTCGAAATTTAATCGATGAAAACATCGCGGGTGACATCATGGACCAATCGGTACTTGATTCACGCCAGCGGGGCATCAGCCGCGCGTAGTAATATTTGCTACAAGAACTACTATACGAAGAGAGAGAGAGAGAGAGAGAAAGAGAGAGAGAGAGAGGGGACAAGAGAGCAGAGTTCCGCCAGAGAAGATTCGTCGTTACCTAGCTTGCTTCGCGATGAACCGATAGTCATCTCAAACATCGCGCAGTTTTTTTTCCCCTCTTCTTCTCCTCTTCTCTTTTCTTACCCTTCACGTCCCTCCTTCTCCGTCCCCCTTCCGTTTCTTCTTCTTCTTCTTCTTCGTCTTCTGCTTTATTCGTTCGGCCAAGAGAGATGATAATCGCCTTGGGCGGAATGACTAAACGTGAGAAGAAGCAGGATCCTCTCGAGTCGAGAGAGTGTGAGATGAGAGACTCGCGTTGACTCGGGAGTCCAAGGTGTATGTATTATATCGTGAGATGCGAAAAACGATAATCGAGTCTCTCCTTCAAAAACAGACGCAGTTTTGCGCATCTTCCACCCCCTCCCCTCCGCCAGTATTCGTCGAATTTTCTCCCGATCTTAACAATCGCGTCTTTGAAACTTTGATACGTAATTTTCGTTCGAACCCATGTGGTCCCGGTCTCGAGAAACGATGATGTTTGGTCCGTTGGATGGAAAGAAGAAAAAAAAATAAAGAACGAAAAGTTCAGCGAGATCGATCGTCGGGCCACATGTGTCCACATGGCGCCCAGAAAATTCGCCGAATCGATTAAAGAAAAGACTGCCCTCGCGCAGCCCCCAAATTAATGCTACGAATTTCTCACGCCATTTCTGTTTCGACTCTATCTCTTCGTATATATTCCGTACTAATATTTTATTCGGCGTTTCGAGTAGATGACCTTCAGGATAGGATGCAGCGGTGCCTCGGGACGAGAATGAAAGAAGGGCTCGAAGGCCTTCCGGCCAGAGACCATTCGATACTGTTTTTTTTTTTTATTTTTACGATCGTTTCCCTTTGCTGCGTTGAAATAATTCGTTGAACGAGGCAACTCATTTATTTGATTGAAAGATCATAAAAAAAACGTATTCACTCTATACTTAAAAAATTTCGTTTTATTTAATGGAACGATTGCATGGAAATCTATACACAAATCCTTCGGTTACATCTTACAATATCTCATTTGAAAAATATCCTACAAATGCGGTTAATAATAGGTATAGAATACATCGTTCTGGATTGGCAAAATTCGGCCCCATTCGTGAGCTCGTTTTGAAGAATCTTGTTTGGAATGTGAGTGGGCATAGGGGAGTGTGTCGAGGACACACACGTTGTACCGGTTGGTTGGTTCCTTTGCGGGGCCAACTACGCGAGCAACGTCGGCGGGTAGCTAGCGGTTTTTGTCGCGCCATTAGCCGCAAGTGTATATATACTGAAGGCGGGAGGGGGGAGGGCGGAGGGAGCTGAGAAAGACTACGAGATATGTTTAGAGTAAAAGCAGCAGAGTCCTGGCAAAACTTGTCAACGAGTTTTGTCGTAAAGTCGAGCGAGCAAGTTGCGATACGATGTGTCACAGATGCTGATGGAAAGACGTCGCGTGGGGTAATGTTTCCTCGTGTTGGTAACTAGGTAAATGGATCTAGATCATTGGAGCGGTGAGCCTTTGCGAGTTATATCATTCTATCGTACACTCGTTTAGGCTTCCGCATCTTCACGCTCCTTCGACATCCGTTCTCCACTTTACACGCTTCATTTCCATTCCTCGAGGCCCTCCTGCGCTCTAGTGTGTTGATGACAAATATCGAGAGGCTCATCCTCTCTTTCTTTACAATTCATCGGCGATGCCAAAGAGTCGTTTCTCTGGAACAAAGCATGCACTATCGAACGAGGACTCTCTTTTCTTCTCTCTCTCTCTCTCTCTTTCTTCTCCGTACCGAGTCATGATCCTCCAGCGGTAGTTTCTATACTCGTTGCTCTATGTTCTCTTTTCTCTCTGTCGCACTTGCACATATTGTAAGAGCGTGTGCAACCTGTGCACGCGGGACGACGTAGTTAACGGTTAACTGATCCTTGCTAGGAGGAGGTTGAGTGAATCGCGGTTATGCCGAGGTCATCTGGAACGCTCGGCTAGCAAAACTGGCTTCCATACTTGGCTACGGGTTCTCTCTGATCCAACGTGCACGTTGTTGTTGCTGCTTTTGCACACACGCGTCGTTCATATTGGCTCGCGATCCCTCGAGTATTATTCTTCGTCATCGCGGGAATCCTGTTTATATAACGTTTTCAACTAAATCGCAATTCGGTTCATCGAGAGGGAAACGTTTCGAAGTTGCAGGTGCTGCGAGCAACGATCAACACAAATCTCGTGAGTTTCTTATGTTCCGGAATTGATGAGACCGAAACATCGATACTTTGGTATTTATATAGCTCATCGAAAGCTTGCCCGAAGGCGCAGGGAGGCATCGGTCGCGCGATTCGCAATCCTGAAATAACAGGTTGTGGAAGCGAGCGCGGTCAGGCGGCAAGAAGAACGAGAAGAAAAAGAAGTTGAAGAAGAAGAAGAAGAAGAAGGAGAAGAAGGAAAAGAAGAAGCATGTAAGAAGCTTGAGCAGCATTGAAAAAACGATGGAATACATAAGAGCCACGGACTCGGAACATCTCTTTTCTTTTATTTACTGTCCTGCGCCGAAAATACGCGCGGAATCGATCCCTGAAAACCCAGATTAGTCCATTTTTTGCCATCTTCTCGTCCAAACTGAGACACTGCTCTCCTCCTTAGACTTTGCATGCAATGTTCAGGGAACGAGGGTGTCCGCTGACCAAATGCCCTGTGAAACGCACAGCGGATGTGGTAAGTGGATATTGTAAAGAAAAAAAAAAAAATAGTCGAGGGAAACGCCGTGCTACCAAGATTCTACTGTGAGAACACGTCCACGGTGAGTAATATAATATATAGTCGCGGAAATACACACGAGGGCGAGCGCAAACTTGACATTCGACTTTTTTTCGTTCTTTTTTTTTTTTTTTTTGCATACCTCCAAGAACTTTGCCGTTCGCGGTTTTGTTTGAATGGAAAGAGGATCATTCACTTTTGCTTTTTTATTTCATACACTCAACTAATATCTTTATTGACCTTTTCGCCGATGATCTATCGCACAATATCAAAGGAAACAATGTAGTATTTTTGCACGCAACTTTAATCGAGTCCAGTGATCGTCATTTTTGTAACAGCATCTGAATGATGAGGAAAAAATAACCCGCGTCGTTCAAAATGACCCATGAAATTTGCTCTCGTCTGATGCTTTATCGGCATTTATTTTTATCTTTTCACGACTGCTCTATGGATACGATACTCACGTGTGTCAGAGCACACTGTGCACGATGTATGTACTTGACCGTCCCGGTAACGGCAGCGCCAGCGGCGATGACGGTTAACTCAACGCCGGGCGCGTTCGGCTAACGGTAAACCGCCTGAAAAACTTAACTTATTAGACGGAACGGTGCGTCTGGAGTGCCACAAAAACGGAGATCAGATTGCCTCACGTAAGCCATCCGTTCGTTCGCGTTCTTCGGTCCCATATCTTATCTTTTTTTTTCTTCAAGTCCTTTTTCCCCTTGACTGCTCGTGTGATATATTTTTTGGTATTTACTAGGATATGTAATGACCGATGTAATTGAAAAAAAAGTTAGCGAGTCGTATACACTCGCGAAAGATGAGTAAATTTCGCCTACCGATACAATTATTCCAGCCAAATTTCTTGTCGCACTGTATTTTCATAGTTATACGAGTAGTCAATTTTGCGTAATGGCGTTCAACGTCAAGCACGAATTCCGATCGTCTGAGCGTGACGACCGCCATATTCTAGACACATTGCCCTCGGCAAAACGAAGCGTATCATCAGATGCAGACTCTTTGTACAGGCTCGAGACAAAGTGCTCGTCTTGAGCACGGAAGAGAGACACGCGCCTGTTCTCTCTTAGCAGCTCTCTCAACGCCAAACTCATCCTCATATTCTCACATACATTCTGGTCAACGGTATAATAATTATTTTTTTCGCAATTAGAGTCTGTGATGTTACGGTAAACTGAAATCTGGCGAATCAATCGATTGCGGTAGTTCATTGAAGATAATTGTAACGGTCATTTTTGCCAAAAGAGTTAAGTCATCGAGCGTATGTGCGTGCTCCGAGCTCTCTTATACCTGACGGAGTCTTTTTCATGAAACGCCGCATGTATTACTCGTTGTCCATCTAATGCCATTGATTGAAAGACGTTCGCGAATTTATCAATAGCCCTATCGGTCACCTTTTCTGGATTCTTCCTCGACTCAAGAAATTGCTTTGTAATCAGCTACAAATGTATGTATATATATATAGAGATACATTAGTTCGATTCGCGTTAGGAAGTCAGGGCGGTTTGCAATCGGCACGGTATATCGTTCGGCACGAAGGCGTTCACCCGCGCACAACACGAGTCTCATTACTCGAGAAGGGCGATCTTCTTGGCAAGAAAATTACCGTGAATTTTTTCAGCCTGGTACTGAAGATACTCGGAGGGTTTATATACATTGAGAGTTACGTTGAAAAGATCGACGCACGGGAAAAGAGCGCGCGCGGGAGGGTTCCGAAGGATTACGTGATTCGCGGTGCACTCGGAGTCTCTTCTCTTCGTGCTTGCGTACTTATTACGTTTGGAATTTTCTCGGATGTGCCCCCGGAACAAGTCGGCCGGATTGAGGCGCGGAATCGTTCGGCCGCGATACCGATCTTCCTTTATATGTAACCCGAAGGAAAAAAAAATAATAATAATAAAAATAAAAAGGAAAGAAGAACTACGCGAATGCGAAGACAAAAGGGAAGAATAGAAATAGGAGAATGAAAAAGTCGATCGATCGAATGAGTTATGCGGTGGTTCGATGTTCCTTTGAAAAGCCTTCTATCCTGAAATTGAAAGAAGGATGCAAAATCGAGGCAAGGACTTTTAATTTTTGTTTTTTTTTTCTTTTTTTGCCACAAACACGGACAACCGGATTGCGTTTTTCTGCATGGGCTAAAAGAACGAGCCTGTAAAGTCCGCTATACACTCGTATTCGCGACAATAACCGGGTCTGGTCTGGCTCGCCTGTATCGTTACACGAGCCGTCTCGTGGCTTCGAAATACGACAAACGGGCCAGAAAGTTCTGACTTTGGCTCTTGTCCCGGATCATTGTCGTGGCGGGTGCTGCTCGCGCGCGGTCTGGCCTTCGAAGACACAAAGTCTTTGCGAGAACGGTACTTCTTGCCCAGACGGGAATTGATCTCGCGAGCTCGTTCTGCGTTCACACACGAGACAAACCGACGACAACGCGACGACGAACACGACGACGGTCAAGGTCTCGAACGCACAGACCGACACAACGCTTCTCGTATATACAATATATCGAGCAAGGATAGTCCATTACGCTTCGTTACGAGATGAGGCTCCTTATATACAGGGTGTCCCGCTGCAGATGCGATCACTACCAACAACTTGAAATCGGAACCGAATTTCCGCAGTCGGAAAGTTTCATGGTGTTATTCAATCAGACCTTTTTGTGACAAGTTATTAATCCTCCGCGAGTGTACAGTGGAATATCTAAGGCACAGTTGAAATTTCAATTTTTGATATCGAGTCAAATATAGATGCGATCGGAGCTCGTAATAATCTATTGAACGCTTTCGTGGATACATTGACGGATGGATTGTTTTTCAAATTCTCTTAAAGCCCGAAACGATCGATAAAACCAGACTAAACCTAAAATGCTTAATGTTTTAAAGGACGATGTGGAAACACGACTGCTGGCGCGGAGGGTTAATGACTGAAGTTATCGAACCCATCCACTCTGACCGCACATCATTGAAAATCGGTTAAAGATACCGCGAGAATGCATGGGACTAATCTCGTATCACATTTTTCAACGTAATATTTTTCCCGTGAAGGGTCTGATTCGTCGGAAAACTTAAAGGCTGGATTTTAAGCCACTTTCCCAGCGTTTTTACTGCAGCTAGGTTCTTAGTCAGAGACTGCTGCGTATCCAACTTTTTCACAAGAATTTTCATACTCTACAAAATTGGTCGGATGTATTTTCGGTCTATCTCCAGCTCCACAATGAAAATGAGAACATTCTCGATATTTCAGTAACTTATAACTCCTCATGAGAGAATAACCCGATAAAAATAACATCGTTAGACTTTTCGACTCGGAATTTGTTCCTATAAACTGAAGTTCGCGTTATTAAGGGTTTAAACTGGCACATCCTATGCACGTACTATAATTATATGGGGGCATAAACTATACGACACCTAAAGCTCGCTTTCTCTCTGCCAATAAAGAGAGATGAGAACGCGGTGTTTCAACCCATTACCCTTTGTTGCGATTACGTTCAACTCGCCGCGATGATGTAGAAATCACAAGAGAAAGAAAGAGAGAGAGAGAGAGAGAGAGGGGGGGAGAGAATGATCGGAGGCTGTAAAGAATATACTCGAGCTGGTGATTGAGCTGCAATAACCCTCCGGCGATCGATGAAATAAAGAGAGAACGATACTTTTATTACTCCTCCGTAGTCCGCAACCTTTTCATCCATCAAAAGGTACATTTATTCCGGCAATTGTTCCCCAAAGTACAGGATGAATTTGAGAGACTGCCATTTGACAGCCTTCACGAGTGCATACGCCTCTGTTGCGATGTTTCTCTCCTACACGGCGTCCGGTAGCGCACGAAGGAAGCGAGCAAAACGTACTGGAACGGAACGAAGGACGTGATCGTCAAGCCGTGAAACTTACGAATACACCGTCTATATACAGTCTCGAACGCGAATCTTGAAACATACAAGCTCGCGAGCAGTATCATAACGACAGCATCTTGCACGATCAATTCGCAAAGAGAGAAAAAGCAGAAGGCAGAAAGAGAAAAAAGAGAGATAAACCGGTGAGTGGACCCGAATATCAATTAACCGGTCGATCGGGACCTACCCCAACACTCTCGAGGTCCCGCAAATTCCGGTGAGGTTGTATTGATTTCGGGCGCTGCCTCGGCCTTCCATCTGCCTCTAAAACGGGGGAAAAACTTCATTTTCCCTCCCACTCTATGTAATGTTCTTGCTCGACTAGACTCACCCTCGATCTCTATGCCAGCAGAGTTCAACCATCAGTACGAATATTGTTTCGTGCATTTTTCCTCACACAATCATATTCAAGAAATAATCACAACGATCATTGAAATCATTGGAATGTTAATTCAACATATAAATAAAGATTTAACTGGCGGCTGTTGATATCTATAGCACAACAGTTTGAACATAAATCTGAAATAAATGAGATCTGAGTACATCGTACGCTGCAGTTCATTATTTCATCCATATTCATAAGAAATTTTGAAAAAAAAAAAACATTTATTCATATGCAAATTTCAACATATATTTATCGAGTTTTACTGGGTGTTTCATAAAATTTATAGAGCTTAACAGTAAAAATGCCCTACGACTATTTCTGTGAGAGCCGTAAAAGTTAAATATTGCTATAGTTAGTATTTACATATCCGAGACGAAAAAAAACACACACACACACACATTTTAATTAGTACTAAAACTGATTTTTACCGTGAATTCGGCATAAAACTCACCTCCGAATTCCTTTCTTGCATATACATACATACGTACAAACGTATACAAACACAATTACTAGTTCAATTGGTCGATATCATTCGACAAGATGGTGCAGAAGCGATCGCGAGGGAAATGCGAAAACGAAGCGACAGTTGGCGAAGCGACTGATCAATTTGTCAATTTGCGATGGGGTGAAAGAACTCGAAGCTCGTCGGAGATTCGTTCATTTTCCGTATATATTTACGAACAGGGGGTTCTATGTATCCACGAGTTTGTTGGAAAAAGCGTCTACTCCCCCGACAAATGCGCGAGGGGTTCTCGCTCAGAGATTTGAGGGGTTCGCGACTGTGGAGCATAGATTTTTCCATCAACGTACATGTCATGTTCACATGTTAAAAAAAAAAACTGTGTTTGGCTCGAAAATGATGGATGAGATTTGATGATAACCTTAGCTCAAATGTCAACAACAAAAAATCCAAAATTAAAAGTTCATGAAGCTATATATTGTCGTCGAATACTTTTAGACTTTTTTTTTTGAACTCGCGAATCTCATTTAATTTTTTTCGGAGGGTGAAAAGAGAGGGGTCTTGAAAAATGTGATTGCGTTATGTGAATAAATTCTATTTGTCGAACCATCGAAATTTTTCAATATATATCTCCGACGAACGCATGTAGCAGAAGAGAAGAGTATGTCTCTATTGGTCTACTCTCGCAAGGGCTTTTAACGGCTTCATCCCTCCGTCTACGTACAATGGTACACGCGAAGCAGTGTATCTGTACCCATAAACACACACATATATATATATATGAACATACATAAACGCATCTCAGCGCGAGGTAGCAGGACTACAGAGCCTAGCAACGCTATTGATTTCCTTCCTTCCTTCCCTCGGCTTTAACCACGAGTGGATCTCAACGAAATTTACTCACGTGCGAGCTCTTGGCTCGAGTTACCGGCGAGCTCGTAACAGCAGAATCAAAGTGTCTTTCGCTGGCTTTGATGCGGAAAAAAGTATATAAAAATGGGAGCCCCGTTAACGAGAATTGCCCTGGTCGAATCACTGATTGTTCTTCCACGAGTATAATCTTGCCAAACGCTATGGGGAAGCTGTAGGGCATTTAACGAACATCAGATGAGAAAGAAGAACGAAAACTGCCTTTCGTCGTTCTTTCGAACCCTACAATTTTATCAAAAGCAAGGGATGCTCAGGAAGTTTCCACCAATAAACGATAGAGACGTACAAATCTTACATTTCATATTTCCCTTCGATCTCACAGCCTCTCGTCAAACGCGATGAGGGAAGCTGTGCAAGCTTTAACGATATAATAGCCAAGGAAGAGGTACGGAACTTGAGATGCGTAATAAGCAGGTGAAAGAAGAAGAGGAAGCGGGCTTGTCGTACGACAAAAGTGAGAGTAATTTTCATCTCGTACTCGCTCGCATCCTTTCACCTTTCCACAAGGGTGGAGGGGCGAGGGAACGGGTGAGAGGGGCTGGGGGACGGGCACTCTTTCATTCTTTCTTCCTGATGGTGGTGCTGGTGCGCTGATTCGGGTCAAGTTCACGCTCCGTCCGTCTACCGTGCTCTCTGCGGGCTCTCTTTCACTCTCGCCTTTACTCGCTCGCGGCACTTGCGCGCGCTCCCGCCCGTCTTTCATCTACCGCTACTACTGCTCTCGCTCCTGCTCTTACCACTAACGCCGCACCGCAACTTCTCTTTTCTTTCTCTCTCCCCCTCTCTCTCTCTCTCTCTCTCCCTCGATCGCTCTCACTACACGCTTCACCTTCTTTCACCTCCGCTGTAACCGCGCCGACATTTCTGTTTGTCTGATCTGCAACTGAGCCATTACCCATTTCACTCCCACGTAACAGATATTACGTCGATTATCGTGTCAGTGTCAATGGCACACGTGGGTACATCTCGCCTCAACAGACACCGATTCACTGTGCACATCAAACTCACTTGCAATACTCACAATCCCTCGCCCCCTCACGATTTTCATTCACGCAATATTTACGCCGTTGCGTTCTCCAGGCTTTCCATATGAACGCATTTTCGTTCGTTTCCTCTCGTCTAATAAATTGTTGACATTATTACACTGTCCTGATAACTGTAGTGATGCTGGGGCACACGTGCAACGACATGATTTTATGGAATTTTCAATTTTTCATCATTCACATTTTATCTATTATCTGAATTTTTTTCAAACTCGTAGAATTTGTGAATCAAGTCCGAAAAATGGTAGAGAAACAATGGTCGTCGTTGCATAAATATCGGCTGTACACTGGTTTAAATCTGCACCATACCAATTTTGCATTATTCTAGATTTTGAGTAAAACATAATTTCAAAGGTTGCCGCTTTAATGACGAACAATATCATTTGTAACGTGTTTGGGTTTCAAGACTATTCGTGCATGATAGATTCAAATTAAACGATTTAAGGCGGAGAAACAACCATTTTAAATATTTTTTTATTTCTTTTTTTTTGAATTGTGGTTAAAGGGCTAGGAATAAATTCAAAACCGGTTTCACTATCGTCGATTATATAAAATAATATTGACTTATACGACCAATTTGCGGAGTCGGGTCCACTTGTAGCTCCATTTTTGATAATCACCAAATGCACCAAATACTTTATGCTTGAAGATCGTTTTTTTTTACCGCGAAATTTTCGCTAGTCAAGAGGTTTACTTTTGGTAAATATAGAAGTCCAATGTCGTACATTAGTCGAGAGAGTTTACTGCGATGAGGTCAATTGGCTACCAATGTATGACGAAGTATTTTGTTTGCACAAATTTTCGAAAGGAACCCACGTGTAATGTCAAGGATTCACGTATGTTACGAATGAGTTTGCTTCGATGAATCAAAATTACTCGTAATTTGAATAAATCACTTATAAATTGTAGTTATTATTTGCGCTTCTCAAAAACAATTTGAAAACAAGGGCAAGTCAACATAGTAGAGTAGAAAAAAAGACACAAAAATCGAGTCACATCTATAAGTTCGTGATCTAAGAATTCAACGAGTCTTCGTACGACACATTCTCGATGACTTTGGACCCCAAGCAAATTGTTATTACAAGGATTAAAACAAAAAGTGAAGAAATACCTGCAACGGTTACCTAGTATTTGCGTAAATATGAACGAGAATCGTTATATATATTTTTTTGTGCGAATAAACGCAAACATTCTCTGATCAAATCATCTTCATTGACGTGTGCGCAGACAAATATTTGTCCAAGGTTCAATATACTCGATTGCCGTGACCTGTCGATTCTTCCTTATGAACTATTGAAATTTGATGAATTTTTTATGATTTTTATCATCGAGCACCTTGACTAGAAATAAAAATAGAAAGATAAAGAAAAAAAAATTGGTATGATGTCAAAATGTCTCGTATCTAGAGCGTTGAAAATAGAAAAAGAAATGAGAATAAATCGTCGAAATCGTGTCACAGAGAAAGGACAAGAGGAGGAAGCAGAATAGAAAAGCTTGAGATGCGCGTGTTCCTGGCACGAAAGGAGCGCGTGAGAGCGTGTGTGCAGAGCCTCTCAACGTCATCTCTGGATCTAGCACCGCGAGAGGCAGCGGGAATGGATATAAGAGAAAGAGAGAAAGAGAGCCCTCAGCGTGTTATCCTGGCGAAGGGTTTCTCCACTGCCTCTGGCAGTTGTCGTACTCCACTCTTAATGCTATAGTACCAGTCGGCGTGGAGTGTACATCCTCGGCGAATATAGTCGAGGGTTGTCTCGCCCGTTCACGCGGGGTGTCTGCGCAATATACTCCTTCGCTGTTGCTGCTTCGCCTCTCCCTCTTTCTCTGTTTCTTCCGAGGAGGAGAGAAAGAAGCTTTAGTGCGGCTCTAGTGCGAGAGCATCGAAGGAGAGGAGCAGAGGAAAGCAGTGAATAAGAAGACGAAGAAGAAGAAGAAGCAGGAGGAGGAGGAGGAGGAAGAGGAGGAGAAGGAGAAGGAGAAGAAGAAGAAGAGTCAAGAGCGAGTGGTGGTGGGAAAGGACGAAATGAAGAAGGGGAAGAGGATGAGGCTGTGTACTGGTCCGTGGTGGTGATATAGCCGGGGGCATCCCAGTACGCGAGGATACGAACGAGGCTCTCTTTCTTTCTCTCTCGTTCTCTCCCCCGCCAATGAGCTTGAGCGTGTACTAGAGTGCATGGAGCGAAAGGAAGGGGGTTCGGAGCCGGCTCTCGGCCAAGGTATTTAAGGTACCGTGAACCGGCGGCGCACGAGTAGTTCACTTCTGTTTGGTGCGGTGGCGTGAAAGGAGAGAACCGCACGCGCCACGGAGAGGGTGCGAGTGACGTTTCGACAACCCCCTTCAAATTTGTTTCACTGTTGTTTTTTTTTTTTTTTTTTTTTTAAACGATCGACCCTCGCGAACAAGAAAAAGAGCGAGGAACAAGCTCTGGAAATAATTAAAAACGAGATTTAAACGGTGAGCGACAAATCTTACAACCCCCGTGACGAAAAACAACCCTCGAATTAAAATTATACGTGACTCTCGCGCGCGCGCGGCCGCGCGATTACCTTTAAACGCCGACGAACACGACGACTTTACCGGACGATCATTACGAATCTGCGCTTATTCTCATCTTCATCTCTTATATTGTTTCGCACTTTATTTGCATTTGAAATCTGCTGCTGCTGCTGCTGCGCTCGTGATTCATTAAATCATATCCCGTTATCACCACCTGTCTTTTTAACCCCTTACTTAAACATTATCCAACGAAAAAGTGGAGGATTTGTTCTTAATCTCGCGATAAACCTTCCTTTATCAAGGAAACGGAACGAGAGTTACCGACCAACAACGATCCACGAGAGCAACACTCATATCCGAGATAAACCAGGATCCAGCGATCTTTTGGCTAAGGACTCCAATTCTTCAGAATCTATTCAACAAAACGTACGTGTCGTTCAACGACTCATTGAGGTATGAGAAATTATCGATTCATTCCTTTCATTATTCATTATCCTCCCGTTCCGTTAACAATTTTCATTCAATCTGCTGCGTTATCCACCGGAAATGCACGCGATTTTCTTCGATTAACGAAGAATCCGAAAATAACACTTTCATCCCTCAGGTTTACGATCCCGTGACAATTAATATTTTCAATCAATAAAACTATCGCCCGCTTCGAATTCTTATTACAATTGAGTAGATTTGATAATCGTTCAAAAAATAATTTAGCAAAAATGCGCTTTTCGTCATTTTTGGGAATACATGAAAAGTGCATGAAAAATTCTTCACATTGGAGAACGCAGGGCAAGGTCGTTCACGCGTTAAATAGTTAAGACAAGAGTACCGTATCTCGGTCGCTCGTCCGAAACGATTGCTGTGATTTTTCTCAAGAGCGAGCCAGAAATAGATTTAAAAAATTTGGGAGCTTAAAAAACGAAGAAAAGAGGAGAAGAAGTGAGGTATTTTTTGTCAATATAGATTTTTTTTCGCAAAGCTAATACGTGTCAATTAATTGCGTTCGCGAAAAGCTGTGTGTCGCATGTTCCTCAAGTGGCGTTTTTGTCCCGAAGGAGAGTCGCTCCCATAGGGTAGTCAAAAAAATCTCATGAGAAAACACAAAAACTTGAGGGACTAGAAGATTCCATGTAAATTGGGAAGGTTCGAGAGTTTTTTCAAACTCGTAAAATTTAGTGCTCTGGAGAAAAAACGGAAAGGTCAACGAACTTTATAAAAATTGGTGCCATGTTTGAGAATTCGAGTATCCCAAAACTCACGGGACGAATCGTTTCCGCGGTGATTTATATTCCTCGGGCGCAAACAGACCCCGCTCTCTCTCTCTCTCGCTCTTTTTTCCTCCGCCAACGAACCTCGTCGCAATGTCAAGTTTCAGCATATCACGGTGGGTAATTCCCGATATAAAGTGGAATATATTATAAAAAAGGAAACTGACTTTGCCAAGAACAGAGTCATACGGGAAAGAAACTCGAATTATCCTCGTTGCGGCAACCTAAATTAAATTTCTCCTTCGATTCGGCGAACTATGGATGTATAGTCGCGCGGTATACTGTAGACGCATCCAGAAGCGTCGGGAATTTAGATGACTCGCTCTCCTTTTGTATTCGAGCGATAAAATATATCGAAGTGTTGTAACCCCACTGTTCTTTACCATTTCAACCCATAATCCAATTTCGAATATTATTTCGTATTTAATTATGAAAAATTCACAATTAAACCTAGTTTAAAAAGGTTTCCACATGTTCTTCTGCAAATTTCAATGACTAGTTGGCTCACAAAAAAAAATTTGATACTTCATTCGATCTCCCGAGCCTTATAATGACGTAATAATAAAAAACATTCAAATTAATTACTTTGATTATACTGTAAATATTATCGCAATTTTATAACTCAGTAAGGTACCTTTACAACGGATTCTTTATAAATTATTATTGTTACCGTGATAAATTGATGGACTTTTCGATAATAATAAGTACATGGGGACAAGATAACTTCTAATCGAATAGTCACATCGACACGGTACACATTGTACGAAAGCGTGTTGCTTTTCTTCAGGCATTTATAGGATTCACCCTGACCCTCATTTCTTATCGCATTCGCTGATTTCCATAGCGAGAAGCTGATTGGATCTAAAAAAAAAAAAATTAAATGGAAGGGTAGAATAAAAAGACGGAATTGATCCCATGGTAGTCGTTGATGTTCTGTATCATTGCCGATCGATCTGTGGGTCTTGGCCGGTTCGTCCAACGGCACTCTCGGGATACTTGCCTCACGAGGAGCCAATATATGGAACACACAAACAACAGCGACACACACACACACACACACACACACACACACAAATATCTAAATATATATAAAAGATAGAGAGCATTAGAGAAAGAAGCGCGGACATGGCGAACGCGTTGGTAGAGATCTTACATTATCGAGCATACCGGATCGGGAGAACGGTTAATCGTATTAAACAGAGTGGCAATTAGTCCCCATAGTTTCAACGATACACGAAGGCAAGTTCCATATAGTGTACGAACGAACGAACGAACGTGAGTAAATAGAGAGTTGATAGAATTGAGAGTCTCGAAATTTTTCTTGCCGCATTCTACCGCACACTTGATTTTTCATCGTGCTACCGTCCTCCTATCGCCTTCCTTCTTCATTTTATCTTCGACTTCCCTCATAATATAACAGGTACATTAAGAGTATGTATATATATATATAGACATATAATGTACTCGGGACTATTTTACAAGCGTCATTATATCCAAGTGCGTTTATATATCCCAGGATGTTGATGTTCCTCTCTCGTGAGAATTAACACTCGGGCCCCCCCATTGTACGTAATGCCAATTAGATTTTTCTTCCATATTATTCAATCGTTACAACGAGGCCTACAACTAGCTCTCTCTCTCTCTCTCTCTCTCGCTCTCTCTCTTTATGTATATTTACATATATACATTTATATATACTTATTTATTTATTTATTTTGCATGTATATGTGTATATATATCTATATTTTACATACATATGCACCTTGTATATGTACATACATAAATATATATGATACAAGGCGTTGTAATTGCGTGAGATCTCTCAGCAAGCATAAGAAAACGAGAGAGTGAGTGAGAGCGAGAGAGAGAGAGAGAGCATTGTACGATCCAAATGGGCGATCGCGTTTGTTAGTTGTCGCTGTTTTAATGTCAGAGTCACGGGTCGACAACCAGCGGACTTGCAAGAGCGAGAAAGAAAGACGGCGGTTCACGGTCAGACACACACGTACACACATGCACACATAGTCACAACACACATGCGCTCACTCCTCGTTGATACCTCCGCGAAGAGTCCCGAGGCTTTGGTTTTAATACCTGTCTCTAGGCACTTACCTAGCGGAGCATCGCGACGAGCCGACGAGAAAACACGATTGTATCTCTCGCGGGAGTCCCGAGACCAAGAGGTGGTGCTCTGCTCCTGGCTCCTGCTGCTGCTCGTCCCTAAGATGCGCTTCTTAGTTTTACTCCGAGTATATTTGCTCGCGTCTTGCGATTCGCTCGAACCCTGGCTAGTTCTTTCGTCGACCCAGCATCCGGTTCATCGCGTTCATCAACATTTTCTTCCACCACACGAGAGTCTTTTTCTCGCTCTCTCTCTCTCTTTCTCTCGTCTCTCGTCTCTCGTCTGAAAGACCCGGCGACATTTTTTATTTTATTTTCTTAAACTTGTCGACTTGCCTGCCTTGATTTATAACATTCCCTCGCATGTACGATTATATACGCATTCTCATCTACAACCTCGACCTATCACCCACTTGAATCGCGCAATTAGACAAACACACGCTTTTCATGCAGAGAGATGCTATGTATAAAAAGGACGAGGATCTTGAACTGAATTGCACGCTGCACTCTTGAGAATTGGGATGTACACGACGATTTCTTCTCAGTGTAAAATCTATGTATAGAACACGAGAGTCCTTTTTCAATATTCCCTGAATCAATGTTTGCACAGCCACCCTTTCGCTCACGTAATAATACATTTCTTTTCATTGTGTGCTTCGGAGCATTGGCACGCGGATCTTCGAGGATATACACCCTTTCTTTTATTTTTTTGAAATTCTCTCAGTGGGACGTTCGATAAACTTGTCGCTCGCGAGCGAAAGAATATATTCTTCGGTCAATATTTACTATTGTTCACGCGTATATTGATATACGAAAATAAACGAACAGCAATATATATATTTATGTGTGTGTTTATTCTTATCTTCTCGAGTGTCGGACCCGATGGTAAAATATGTACTCAAGAGGGATTAAGGACGAGCTCATCCCACAATATACCCCGTTACTTTGAATAATAATTAATTAGCTGCACCTGCTTTGCATAACGGATAATTTCCGTTGCTCTCTGGTACATTATCAGCTATCGGGATCTCGCGAAACATCCCGTAGGAAAACCAGTTCCCTACTCTTCTCTCTCTCTCTCTCTCTCTTTCCCTCTATTCCTTATCTTTGTACCTTGCGTCATCTTTATTCTTGGGCCATTTTTGCGCTTCCGGGTTTCAGGAAACATCCGTTACATTAATAACACCAACCCTTTATGGACTTTCACAGACGCTTATTTATAGCAAACATCTATCTCGTTCGAACGAACGCGAATGGAAATATATGTTAAGTTCATGTACATGCGATTTAAATCCGTTGGTTTGTTACTCAAGTAGCATGCAATAATAGCCGTCAAGAGCCTCTTCGATGGCTCATCTTCTTCTCATTGAGCTCTCGCCATCGTTCAGATATTCGGCCTCCTCATTTGTAATCTTTGTATTCGTGCGCGCGTTTGTGTGCCTCAAGAATCTTCGAAGAGGTTCGTGAGAGTGAGAGCTAGCCACCGCGCGTCAGAGGAAAATTGCTCCGAGCAAACGAGCGTGTCTCTTGTTTGCTCGCTAAGAGAAAAAGACTCATATCCCGTCTCGCTTCTTCTCACTTTTTCTCTTCATATTTCCACGACTATATACATTAACCCGAACTATGAGCTCTCATCTTTATTAAATAAATATACTCGGTGTCCTTAGCATCGCGACGATCATCCGAGACAGTAACCGCAAGAGTCAACGCTCTCGAGCGCATTTAGTAAAACCGTTCGAAAAAAGTAATCGAAAAATCATTTCTTGTTAACGCCGTTTCAAGATTTTCGAGAGTTCAATCTGAGAAGAGTTTGGTCAAAATACCAAGAAAGTGATCACTTCGCTAATGGTCGCAATTAACCGTTCAAGAGTTCCCACAGGCTAACTACCCCATTGGTGTATGCACGTAATACACGTGCACCCTCTTCTCTCGGTCCCTCCGGTAATTCCTGGTAGCTCGATCACGAAGAGGTCCTTTCTCGTCGTATATACCTTTCTCGCGGTAATTTCCATAACGTCATTCACCGAGATATGCAAATCTCCATCTCGCCGAAGAGCCTCTGGTCTCCTCTTCTTCTTCTTCTTCGTGTGATCCCCGTCTCGGCAATCCAGGAAGCCAGGACAATAGTCCTGACTCGATCGTACCCAACAGCTCTGTCACGCACACCCGGCTTTTCGAAGCATCAGAGAAAGAGAGATGATTCTGTGGTACACGGTATATGACGCCAATTATATACCGGCTTGACGTTTTTTTTTTTTTTCTATTATCGATGATATAAAAGCCTCGATGCGTCATTAGAAAAACATTCAAATTAGCATCAGATAAAGCCGCAATCGTAATTGTAATCAATTACGAGTATAATCGACTATAAATTAAAATCAAATTGAATGAATGAATTTGTTTATTCTTCGAAAGCCTCTCTCAATTACTCGAGAGATAATTAATGATAGGAACGAAAGAGGCAGATACTAAAAAGTTAATATTCCTGAAGAGCCGAAGATTCAATTTAGTGTTTTAATCGAGTTCACCAGTCGAAAAAAAAGACTGTTGCACCTAATAGTTCGTTAGCTAGGTTCATTGAGCGTCAATCAGAGGTACCAGGAGGTCGGAAAAAAATGACGACGTTGTCTCGTGGTGATGGAGTCCCTTGGACTCGTGATGAGACTCTGTTCCCATCGCGGCTCAAGGTAATCATATTCCGCGTTCCACGATAATGGTGAACGAACGAACGGACACAGCCTCCGGGCTGTAACGGAACCCTCTGAACGGCTCAGCTCGGCCTCCTCCTCCTCCTCCTCCTCCTCCGGTCTCTCTCTCCCTCTCTCTTTTGATGCCTCGTACTTATGTGTGCCGAGAGCACATAAGCGAAAACAACTCTCCACTCTTATGATCTTTTGTAATTATTGTTCGTCTCTCGAAAAAAGGCCCGAGGCTTCTCCTATTTGAGAATCTATCCACTCTTGTTGCTATACTTCCTCCCAGGAAACGCCTGCCTCCCTCTGACCGTAGTACATATAATACTCGAACACATTTGGCGCTATCATCCCGGAGCATTAAACTCGGAACGGCTCGAAGCTTTTTCACTCGACCTACAAAGGTCAACATACGCCAAGCTTAACTGTAAAGACTTCTTCCTCTCTCTTTCCCTCTCGACATCAACCATCTCCATCTAGACCAGAATATCTCACAGACAATTAGCTCGACACGAAGACAAAGACGACTGAGAGTTACAGTTTTGAGTAGTCCACATAATGGAGAGTGAACATCGTCCCAGGAATTTGGCAACAATTAATACTCCCAGACATTCTAAATTAAATATATGTTTCTTTTTTTGTTTTTTTCATTTTGTGTGTTTTCTTTGTATTGTTACAGGAGACACGGAAGAGTGCCGCAATGTCGGCATTGAGTGGCGGGCTATGCCGGCCCGGGATTATTCTCGTACTCGCGGTCCTTGTCTCGAGATCACCATTCACGCTTTCCGGTAAGTCGCCTCCCGCAATCAATCACATAAAAGTAGTTGTAGTCTCGATCGGCATAGGACGACATTCATGAGAACTTTATAACGGGGGGGATGACACGAGAGAAAAGTTTTTTTTTTTTTTTTTTCTTCCATTCGGTGTAAAAGCGTAAGGGCCTTTTGAGGATATTTCCTCGATTAACCGTTATCAACAGTTGTCCAAGAGTCGTAGAGTAGAAGGGGGAACGAATTCCGTTGATGCTCTCGCGCGATCGACTCGCTAGAATGCCGATACGTGTTTTTTTTTTTATCTTCCAAGATTCTGATCGACTTGTAACCCTATCAACCGGCTCGTTCATTTTCTTCGTGAAAACCACGGGTATATTCTCTCGATTCTCGTTTTTCTTGAATCTCTTCACTCTTTATAAATCGATGTATATAAATATATATGCGCGCGCGCGCGCGTGAATGTTTGTGTGTAGCCCTAATGGACACGCAGACCACGTACATGCCGTAGGACTTTTCTCATGATAGCCGCGAGACTTTATACATATATGTATATAGCGACTACTATTGCTACGGTATAGGCCCATCTTAGTCTCGTCGAAGCTACTGTTCGGGTAATCGAAGACTCGAACGAAAGAAGAAGATGAGCAGTGCAGCGTCTTTCTGCGTCTCTTTCTCTCTTCTTCTTTCTCGTTGCCTCTTCTTCGTGGTATCGTCGCACGCGAGCAACCGCGCTCGCCATTTTCGAACACGATGTATCTCGTTCTATCGTCTCCTCTCTACCTTTAAGTCGAGCCGCTGCTACCAAGGTGAAGGACCCCCGTCGTCGTTGAATCACTCGTGTTCGATGACACTTGAGCAAGCGGCCTGCGAGACTAGTTCATGAATACCGTATTTACGACAAATCATACGCGAATAAGCGAATTGCTCGTGAATAAGCGGATTCACGCGAAATTCACCTGTTCGCGTATATAATTCTCTTGTTCACGCGCCATTGGCTTATTCTTACGGGCTTCGCGTATATCCGCCTTCGATTTACTATTCGCACGCGATTCGTTTATTCGCGTGCGATTCGCCTATTCTCCCGGAATTCTCTTCTTCGTACAAAATTCGTTTATGCGCGTAGGGGTTCATCAATTCGAACGAATCCTTATGAAATGATTTCCGCGATTGAAACCATTCGCTCGAATAATATGGCGATGATTTGGTTTCATGTAACCTCTTTCAACCAAGTTCGACCATCCTTTCACAAATAATCTTTCGAACCAGATGGTGTCTCGTATCGCACGTAGGTGCGAATTGAATCATAACGAGTTTGAATATCGTCAATTTTTAAAGCAAACAGCGTCATTAGCCATGATTCCATAGCAAATTGAGAGACTTCTTGAGGGAGGAAGGCCAAAGGGAGAGGGACAAGGAGAGTTAGTCGAAGTACGAGTGTGTGACTGGTCAAACCTGTGGAGATCCGTTGGTGGCTATATATTCGCATACTCATGGTAAAAGATGGAGGATCGGATGAACGAGGGCCACTGACTGCGAGCGCGAATGTCACTGACCGGCCTACCAGCACTTACGGATCCACGCTCACCTCCTCTCGTAGTGCTGCTCTCTGTCGTTACGACGTCCACGTCCTACGCGACTCGCTCGAGCTTCTCTCCGAACACTCTCGGCGCACCTGACCTCTCTCTTTCTCTCTTTCTCTCTTTCTCTCTCTCTCTCTCTCTCTCTCTTCGGCTACCTCCGTTACGTCCTTTTCTCCCTAATCGACAAGGCTCACGGGCTAAGGTTCTTGCACTCTCATCCGTCATATTCTACAACCAAAGCTTCGTGAATAATTGCCTCGAGACTCCAGCGCTACGCATTAATAGTCGAGCGAGTGCTAAATTAAGAAAAATTGATTAAAGACTTTTTTTTATACCGACAGAGCGGCTCGTGTTCTTCATTTAGAAAATAATCAAAGCGATTTATTCGCAGATTCAGCTTCATCCGAGACTCGTTTCAACTTTTATCGCGAATCGTATTTTTTTAAACATATATGTTCACGTATGAATAATGTATTTCAATCATCGTTACCAACATTTATCGAGGAATTCAATACAATAATAAAATACTGAAAAACAAGTGTTTAGAAATAATATTTGTCCGAACGAAACCAAGTTATGATGATAAAGTTATTTTTTTTTAAATCTTTTTGACTTTTAATTTCCAATAAAAATGAATCATCGATCGGATATACATTCGCTCGGTTGATCGTATCGCGCTTACAAGTTAACCGAGATCTGCCGAGCACGTCGCGACCCGGGCCAGTGGTAATGAACCTCTCGCCACGAAACACGAGACGAGAAGGTCGTACTCGCGGGATTTCATAACTGGGAAGCTGAAAGGCGCGCGCGCGCGCGCATGCCATACCGAGACTTATTCAACAAGACGATACCGCACGTTTCGTTGATGAGATTCGCTAGACTTCCTCTTGAAAGGACCGTGCTCGACCGGCTGACGTAACGTTCGCGCGATGAGGCTTTTTTCTTGCTTTTTTTGTTGTTTCCTCAAGAAAACGAAGACTCTTCGTTCCGCAAAGAAGATGCGCTCATCGGACCAGTAAATTGGTATCGTCCGCGAATCAACGTGTTCACTGATAGAAATCGTTAATGCGAATCGATTAAAACTCGTATTACTCATGTAGATGCGCAGATTCATATATAAACGTTAAAATTTTCCGATTACAATGAAAAAGCAGGAATCCATCCCTTGCTTATTACGATTCAATAACAAGCAAGGCTGAAGTAAACAAAGAAAAATGCAACAATTAATAAAATATGAATCCGATTAAAAAATTCTATAATAAAATTCTTTGGCGCGTAGCAATCATCGTTTTTTTTTGTTGTGTCGGTGCAAACAATGTACTGGCGCGTCAATTGTCACAGTCTCGAGGAAAGATTCTCGTCGTAGGTCGTTGCGAATAAGACATGATTGTCACGAACGGGGTAAAGAAGAAAAAAAAAAGAAAAAATTCTTTGCGATTGTTGGCTGGCACGCATTGGCTCTCGAACGAATAATTGACAAACGACGCGATACACGTACCTGCACATACCAAAGAACGGGAGGTATACAGATGGTAAGTGGATTTTTATTCGTTTGTACTATTCGAGTTTGATCGGTGCGATACATCTGATGGGATTATTCCTGTTACATATTACATGAGGCGGGTGAGCGAGCGAATCCGCTATTTTAAACACGTTGGAAAGAGACAGACGATAGGCTATGTATGTCGGGTCGAGAGGGAAAAGAGTGAGACGCTACTGACACGTGCAATAGTCTCTCGATGATACTACGTGCAAAACTGTCCAGGACACGCCGAGGCACGCGGTTCCAGCGGTCCTTTTCTCCGTTTCTTTCTCTCTCTCTCTCTCTTTCTTTCTCTGTCTCATTCTCCCAGTACCTCGTGGGACAATGCACAGCCACGGGTTCTGACTCTCCATTCATGGACTTGACCGTTCCCAGTACAATTCGATTCGTTGGAAAACGTCTGGGTGTAGCACGTCCATATGGAATGCTGATTTTTCTTTTTTTCTTTGCCACCCTCTTTGTCGTTCACGTAACACGCAAATCGACTCCGAGGATCGTGGAATCCGCGAGCTTAGCCGGGAAACACTGTCGACGTACGAACGACACTCGCATCCAAACGTCTCCAAGCCAGGCGCTTATGCACTCAGGCTTCGCTTCCATGAAATCAATTACGTATTTTCTGTCGCTCGATTTCTCCAAAACGTTGAAACGATCGACGATCCAGGGGAAGTCGATGCTATAGGCATTTTCTATCGCTCGTTTCCTTCGATCAGTTCAAACAAACAACAATGCCCACTTGATTGACATTTACTTTGCTCGCAACCCCGTCGCATTCGTCATCTTTTTAATGATTATGATGCCCGCACGAGGATAAACGAAAAGTTAGAGTTCGAGGCCTTGTTGTTGAATGCTTGAGGAAAAGAATCGAAAATAGCAAATGGGACTCGGGTAGGATGAGTTTAATCAGTCGAATGAGGAAGATGTACTACGAGGTAGAACAAGAATTGTTTGAGATGACAGAGGGGCGACGATTGTTGTTGTACGAACCGCTCGGTGACGCTCCAATTTCAGATAAATTACGAGAATCCCTCGTCCATGTATGCCAGTGTTTGTTTGCACGCTGTTGCACACGAAAGCGAAAGATCTCACTCTCTATTTCTCTCTGTATAGGATAGCACACAATTCGCCTCAATCGGGGCTGAATCTCTTAACGAGTATTCATCCGCCCTGACGGTTCTTGTATGCAACACACTCGCAATCAGTTCCGTCTATACGCCCACACTTCTGCGTGTTGTCTCATTCGCTCGAGCATATAACCCCTCGTTCAATCCCACCGTATACTACCATTAATATTTCATCCCCCTCCATCCCTTCGCATTTCCGTGTCACGTAATCTCAAACGTGCGATATTACGTTTGCTTATATTGGTGTCACTTCAAATTCATCCACTTTTCACGCACTGCAGAATTTTTTCAACACCCCCAACTTCGCAACGATGTTTTTGTTAATGAGTTTTACAATGAATCACTCCTACCTTGTAACTGCTAATATATTTTAGCTTTTACCGACGCTAAGAGAACTTACAGAGAAGAACATTTTTTTGTTTGTTGTCGCAACGAAGTAATCGCTTGAAGAATTTATGAAGGGTGGTCCTAATTCTTAATTGCATTAAATCTGTAATCAGCGTTTTTTCTTTTACAATTTTTTTTCCACACATCTCTCCAGTGGGCATAAATGATCACAGGGAAAGAAATGCTAGCAGTTAACCAATAGAGAAGTGCATATACTTTTGCAGTGGTAAATAATATTTTTCAATTATCATTTGGCTGCTCGTGTTTCTATGATAAGTTCGTGATAAATTCTATAGACGTATTGCTCCGTTATGCGATTACAAGAAAAAGTAATCATCTCATAATTTCACGACAAAAAGATAACCTTGAAGTCTCCTTGGAAAATCCTCTCAGAAATCATTAATACTACCAGTTGGTAATATTTTTCCGAACCGCGTAAAATTCTGCATAAATGCAAAGACTCTGTATTAAAAATTGAAAGCGGAGGAATACGCGTGATATTTTTACGAATATTTTGTTTGTAGATTCACATTCCTATAATGCATTTGTCCAGAAGTGATAAAATATAGACACAACATCCCAATTTCATAAGACAGTTTAATATTGATGTCTTCTCACGTATATTTTAGCTCTCGACATGAGTAAAGACAAATTGCAGGTAGTGACCTTTTTTTTTACTTTCGAGAGAAAAGAATATGAAGAATATATTCAGGAAAAAGGATATATAAATAATCTACATGCTCTTTAGTATCGATCGTATGCGAAATGTACAAAAAAAATCATGAACAAAGGAAAACGATATGCGGAGAATTTAAAGTTAGTCTCATGAGTCATGAAGAGCTTTCAAGGAGAAACGCGCGTCGCGTAAATGTCCAACATCCTTTGTACATATGGTAATTATATAAACAATGATAATAGCAACAATAATTATTATATTCCAGCACCGGTATACGATCAAGATACAACGCAAGTAGGAGAATACGAGGGCGGTGGCGTAGCGAACGGTGGCTGCTACTACAACTTCCAACATTATCGCGAGGGTGATCGAATAATAACGAACGAGCCATGTCTCAATTGTACTTGTCACAATCGAATGCTCATGTGCTATCTCAGAGTATGTCCGTTCACTAAAGCGATCGGACAAAATTGCAAAGTCGAGAAACGACCCGATCAGTGCTGTTCGGTTATAACTTGTCCCCAAGTTCCCGTTCACCTGCTCACTTCAACAACGAACGCACCTGAATCGTCCTCGACGGATCTTGGCTTTCCTGATAATTACGGCTGCAGCGTTGACGACAAGTTTTACGCCGACGGCGCTCAGCTTCCTATCGATTCTCAAAATCCCTGCGAATTATGCTACTGCATCAGAAACAGAACTACGTGCGTCATGCAAGAATGTACTCTTCGCGTGTCAGGCTGCAACCCGGTCTATCTACCGGGTGTGTGTTGTCCGGTCAAATACAACTGCGGTAAGTGTTTACTTATTTTATTCTTATCTGCGTCATAACAATTAAATAGCAAAGTGACGAAAAATGATTCTCATTATTTCATCAAATTCAATTTGATAATTCGTTCCGGCCGAATTTTTTTTTCCCATGATTTTCTGCTATGAAACCTCGGTTGCATTATTCAATAGATTACGAGGAAGAGCCTGGTACGACGTTAGAGCCAACACCTGGACTCATAATGACAACGACGGTTGCTCCACGAGTTGGAGAAGCGCGACAGTGCTCGCACGAAGGCAGAGTGTACGAGGATGGTGATTTGATTTACTCGACCGAACCGTGCCAGCACTGCTACTGCTTCCACGGAGATATTGCTTGTGCGGTCCAAGACTGCGGAACTCCAATGCAGAGCCATGGTAAAAATTGCACGGCTGTACCTCCTGCAGATGGCGAATGTTGTCCCAGCACGTACGAATGTGGTAAGTGAACGTGTAAGAAAATGTACAAATTTATCCGGATAAATGGGTCACTTCCTCGAAACTCTACAATTTTTTCTATTCTTATTTTGTCAGAAGATGAAACTGGAACAATAGATTCGCAGCAAATGTTTGAGACACCACAGCAGCCGGAACTCACGACAGAATTGTCGACCGAAGAGAATGATATCGTTCAAGCCACACAAACTAGTTTGCCGTCCAAAGAGCCAGAGTCTTTCCCTGGAGCGGACAACGTGATCCCGGAAATACACGAGCCTCATCCAGCTGGTGGCGAAGAAGCACCGTCTCAAGAAACAACCGAAGGAGCAACGACTCTTGAAGAAAATCAAACGCCATCTGCGCCTTCGGAAGTCCCAACCGACGAGACGCAGTCGTCCGTGTCACCGAACGAGTCAGAAGTTCAACAAACTCCGAACATTCCTACAACGGACAAAAATGTAGAGGATCAAGGACTTGAGCAATCCACTGTTGTTCCTGAGGAGGAAAAGCAAACTACCGAGACTGTAACCTTGACCGAAGAAACTTCGAGTATTGCACCATCAACGGAAGGACATGTCACTGAAGGAGGCGCTAGTGAACCTACCGAAGTGGAAAAAGAAACTGCAACGGGAGAACCCACAAGTGTGACGCCAAGCACGGAACTTGGTCTCCCTGAGTCCAGCCAAACGACCGAAACTGCGCCGGCTCAAGAGGAAACTCTCGGCCCTCAAGAGCCCACTGAAACATCATCGGAAAAACCTGTTGAGCCAATAAAGCCAGAAATGGAGCAAACGACACCGGCCGAAGTGGAAGAGGCGTCGGAGACTCCTGAGGAAAAACCAACTTCGAGCGAAAGTCCTGAAGTATCATCCACGCCTGGCGAAGAAACGAAAGAAACGGAGGAACCGTTGAGTACCTCAACAGAAGTTCCAGCCACGATATCCGGGGAAACCTCTGGGGTCACCGAATCTACGGTTGAACAATCGAGTGTCAAAGAACCTGAGGAAGAAGCAACATCCTCGACCGCTGAACATCCGGAATCGTCATCTAAACAGCCTGAATCCATCACTGAAATGTCTACGAGTGAGCAGCCTTCAGAAGAACAAACACCTGAAGTCACGAGCGAACAACCGAAAGAGACTGATGAAGGTTCGGAGCAACAAGTTACTGAGGAAGTTGCAATTGAAGGAGAACTTCCAGCTGGTACAACGCAGCCCAGTCTTGTTGCAGAAACCAAAGCTGAAGACGAACAAGCCGTGACGGAACCCGAAATTCCTTCGACAGAAAGCTATGACGAAAAGAGACCGGTTACGGAATCGAGCGAAGCATCACCAACCACTTTCCATCCACTTGTCAGTGAAAGTACAGAAGCTCCAGTCAAGCCCGATGAAATGGCGGAAGAGAAGCCTCAAGAAGCTGAGAAACCGGAAGAGCATCCTATTCCCAGTACTGAAATTCCTCAGGAAGAAGTGACTTCGGCAGTTGACATAACCGACCGTATCAAGGAATCGGAAATGCCTGTGACTACCTCAATCCCTGTTGACACTTCAACACTCACCGGAGCTGACGAACAGGAAACAAGTGCAACGCCAACAGAAGCACCAATGGAAAAGACACCTGGCGAAGAGCAGACGCAGAAACTTCCTGAAGGAGTCACCGAATCCGCATCAACCGAGAGTGTTCGTGAAACAACCTTGGCTAGTGTGTCTGAGGAGAGTTCGAGTGAGCAATCGACAACCGCAGCAGTACATCCAGACGAGACGGGAGAAGAAATTCCAATGAAGGGATTAACTCTTGAATCATCCAGTGAAGAAACTAGCTCCTCCGAGGAATCATCTTCGCAATATCCATCAACCGAAGAACCTCTCTCCCATCATTCTAGCGAGGAAACCTCTTCCGAAGAGATTGGCGATTCAGAAAGCAAAGTAACTGAATTGCCCGAAAAAGAACCTACTCAAGTATCCGAGATTTCAACGAGTGAACCCGTCAGTGTTTCGCCAACCGAAGCACCCAAAGAATCTCCAACTGAAAAAGTCCCGAGCATCGTTTCTTCTACTGATGAAGCGACAACGGAAAAAGAAGAGGAGCCGGAAAAATCTACGGAAAGTACCAGCAGTACTACTGCGATCGAACAAGAGACCGTACAAGCTCAGTCTGACGAAAAAGCAACAACCAACGAGCCGACACCGAGCGAATCACCTGCAACGAGCGAACGCGAGGAGGAATCGTCCACAACGGAAACAGCAAACGAAATCCCAGCAAGTACGATTGGCTCTCAAGACGAAAAAACCACAAAAATATCTGAGGAGAGCACGGAAACTTCCACCGCCGAGGCTAACAAAGAGGAAGGCACTTCGATCTATCACGTAGACGACGAGAAAACAGGACCTACGGGCATTCCCACAGAGAATTGGATCACCGATGAAAAAACTACTACGCCGGTTCAAGCTGGCACTCACGACGAGACAATTCCAGAGGGTCAAGGACTGTCTACCGAGCAAGCAATTACGAGCGAACCCGAGGTGACGAAGCAACAGGAAGAAAGTGAAACTCCCATAAAATCGGAGCCAGTAGAACCCACCGAAGCCACTTCATCTGAAGGTCCAATCACCTCTGAGGGTGCTATCCCTGAAGTAGAGCAAAGCAGTACCGAAACTCCGATTGCAAGTACTGAACAAGTTCCCGAATCTCCTGAAATGACCGAAACACCTGTTAAATCTGAACCGAGCACGGAATCAACGGATAAAGAACAATCACCAACTGAACAGCCAACTGTTTCGACTTCGATTGCGCAAGAGGATCAAGTATCGACCGAAATCACTACCAAGTTTGGTGAAGAAGAACCCACCGAGGAAGCCCAAAAGCCAACGACTGTAAGCGATGAAGAAAAGCCCGGAGAAGAGAGTGACAAAACAACTTCTACGGAACAAGCAGCCATCACTACTACAGTAGTTCCGAAAAAGGATGACAGCACAATTGAACCTTTAACTGAACAAACCGACGAGACACCAACGAAAATCGCTGATGAATCGTCCACAACTTTGAGCCCTGAACCATTCACCGTTCAAGTTTCCGTCGGCTCAAGTGAACCTTCGAGTGAATCTTCCTTGACCACGGGACACGTTACAGAGACCGAAAGCACTACACTCTCGGGCAGTGCGTCACTATCGACAGATGTT
Organism: Campoletis sonorensis; assembly: GCA_013761285.1. Taxonomy (NCBI): domain Eukaryota; kingdom Metazoa; phylum Arthropoda; class Insecta; order Hymenoptera; family Ichneumonidae; genus Campoletis; species Campoletis sonorensis. The sequence continues at coordinate 850,229 of JACEOJ010000140.1, forward strand.
GGCACAGATGAAGAAAAAATTACGACCGCAAACGAGCTTCCAGAATCGACGGAGGGCCCCGAAGCGATTACAGTTTCGAGTGAAACCCCAGTTGCAACCGATCTTATGACGGACGTTGAAAAAACCACGGAAACAAGCGTCGTTCCAGAGACAACCGGTCTCGTTGAACACGCTGAAGAACCTACGAAAGCGACCGCAGTTCCTGAAACAACGGACATCGTTCAGGAGAGCGAACAACCTGAGGAAGCCAGCGAAGTTCCGCAGACGACAGATGTTGTCAAAGAAACCGAAGAGCCAATGAAAATGAGTGAAGCTCCAGAAACAACCGACATTGTTAAGGAATCCGAAGAACCTAGTAGTGTAGTGCCAGAAACAACGGACAGCGACAAGCAGTCCGAAGAACCTAGCAGTGTAGTGCCAGAAACAACAGACATGTTTACGGAATCCGCAGAATCTAGCAGTGTAGTGCCAGAAACAACAGTGAGCGTTAAGGAGTCCGAAGAAGGTAGCAGTGTTGTGCCTGAAACGACAGACATTATCAAGGAATCCGAAGAACCAAGCACGGCAGCGCCAGAAACAACCGATAGCGTTAAGGAATCCGAAGGACCTAGCACCATAGTGCCAGAAACGACGGACATTGTTAAAGAATCCGAAGAAGCTAGCAGCGTAGTGCCAGAAACAACGGACAGTGTAAAGGAATCCGAGGAACCTAGCAGCCCAATGCCAGAAACAACGGACAGCCTTAAGGAATCCGAAGAGCCTAGCAGTGCAGTGCCAGAAACAACGGACATCGTTAAGGAGTCCGAAGAACCTAGCAGTGCAGTGCCGGAAACAACGGAAAGCGTCAAAGAATCTGAAGGACCTAGCAGTGTTGTTCCAGAAACGACAGACATCGTCAAGGAGTCCGACGAACCTAGCAGTAAAGAGCCGGAAACGACGGAAAGTGCTACGGAGTCTGAAGGACCTAGCGGTGTAGTGCCAGAAACCACGGACATTGTCAAGGAGTCCGAAGGACCTAGTAGTGTAGTGCCAGAAACGACAGATACCGTCAAGGTATCCGAAGAACCCAGCAGTGCGGTGCCAGAAACAACGGAGAGCGTTAAGGAATCCGAAGGACCTAGCAGTGCAGTGCCAGAAACAACAGACAAAATTAAGGAGTCTGAAGAACCTAGCAGTGCAGTGCCAGAAACAACGGACATCGTCAAGGAGTCCGATGAACCTAGCAGTGCAGCGCCAGAAACAACGGACCTCGTTAAGGAGTCTGAAGAACCTACTAGTGCAGTGCCAGAAACAACAGACAACATCAAGGAGTCCGAAGAAACTAGCAGTGTAGTTCCAGAAACAACGGTCAGTGCTGAAGAGACCGCAGGACCTAGTGGTGTCGTTCCAGAAACAACAGACATTTCCAAGGGGGCTGAAGAGCCCGCCAGTGAAACTCCAGAAACAACGGACATCGCCAAGGAGGCTCAACAGCCTGCTAGTGAAACTCCAGAAACAACGGACATTGAAGTACCTACCACGATTGGACAGATATCTGACATCACAACCAAGATTCCAGCAACTGAGGGTGAAGAAGCGACGGAAACTGCGATGATTCAAGAAGAAGTATCGACTACGGCTGCTCCAGGTGAATCCGAAGACGTCGGTGGGTCTACCGTGGCACCGAGCACCGGAAGCACTGAGATACCTGCTGATGTGATTACTACGGAAGCTGCTGCAGGGCAACCAGCGTCTGAAACTTCTCCAGCTACGGAAGAACAAGAACCAACTGTAATGGTCAAAGAACCCGCGGAAGGAGGTAGTGAAGAGAAAACGGACATCCCGATAGAGGAAGTCACGAAACTGACAACGGAAGCGGCTGTTACTGCGGAAGAACAACCAACCACGGAATCGCAGAAGGAATCAAGCATTCCTGAAATTTCCAGTACGACACCTACCGAAGAGAGTAAAGAAACTCAGGAAACGGAGACCCTAATTGAGCCGATCCCCACTGTACAGGCTGGAGAACAGGAGAAGCCTTCGGAAGGAGAAACCTCAGCTGCAACACCTTCAACGGAAGCATCAACTGAGACATCTACTGAACTTTCCACTGAAGCTTCTGAAATTCCCGAGGTATCAACCGACGAACAGCAATCTACTGAAGCTTCACAAGCGCCTGAGGAACCCTCGACCGATGAATATTCCACTGTAGGTAGCCCACTTCAAGGAGATGAAAAAACAGAGGTTATTCCATCCACGGATGAGCAAGCGACGCAAAAACCGTTTGAAGTTTACGGTCCACCCGCTGGAATTCCTGGTGAGGGTAATTGTCTTGTAGAGGGACAATCTTACGTTAACAACTCTGCTGTTCCGCCCTCTAATCCCTGTCAAGTGGCTTGCCGATGTGTCAGCAGTATTGTTCAGTGTGACCTCGTACAGTGCGCTCCACCACCTGACAACCTTTCGAACTGCATGCCCTTGTACAATACCATCTCCGGCGATGCCTGTTGTCCCATGTATTCATGTGACTCGATACCACCGATGAATGACCTTGAAGTTGTTAATCAAATGAAACCGAAAGATGAAGAACATTCGACCCAAGTGCCCAGTGAAGTTTCAACTTTGGAGAGCACTGAATCAGTGCCGACAGTCAGTGACGAGAATGCAAGTGCAACTCCAGAACAATCTGATACCGCAATGAGTCACACGGAGACATCCACTCCAGAAAGTGTCGAATTACCGTCCGCGCCCACAACGGTAGCACAAGAAACTCCAGAAAGTGGTGTGACGATGGAAGAAGCCGGTGTATCTACAGAAGAGACAGCTTTGCCGACAGCCGCACCAACCGAACAAGCTCCTCACGAGGATGAAGGGCCAACCCACGTCGATAGTGATCAAAAGGAAGAATCAAGCACTCCACGTGACGACACCTCGACTGAAACCTCTGTACCATCCGAAGGATCTTCTTCCACGAGTTCACCAGCTATGGTGACGGAAATTTCTACCGAAGAGCCTCAAGACGTTACAAAGAGTTCGGTAGAAACTGAGCAACCCACGGAAAGCAGCGATGAGCCATTGAAAAATGATCAACAACCCATCACGGCGCCAACAGGTCTAACGGAACCCAGTGCCGAAGAAGAGAAAACACCTGCTCCAGTAAGTGAAGGGGCTACTGAAGCTGAGGTAACGGAAAAGCAAACCGAGAGTTCAACGGAAATTGCATCGTCACCCGAACAACCCGGAAGTGGTTTTGAAGAGACTGCCGTTCCTGATCACTCCACTGAAAAGACCGCTGGAGAAACGGTCTCTATCGCTACGGAGGTTCCTTCTGTCGAGGAACAAGAAATGACAGTTACGCCAATCGGCCATGAAATCGATCATCCACAAGAAGAAACTACTCATGCTGAAGAAGAGACAATCACACCGATAACCGAAACTGCGACCGCCATCCATGAAGAACAATCCACAATTGGCAGCACGGATGCTGAAGTGCCATCGGCATCCACCGAGGAAACCTCTCTGCCTGCAGTGACATCCGTGGATGAAAAAGAAACACCGGAAATTCCTTCCTCTTCCATTCCATCTGATACCGAGAGTCAGCAGACTGAAGAACCACTTCCGTCATCGACTCCCGAACTTCAAACGACGCAAGAATCCGTTGAAACTCAATCGACCGAACAAGAATCCCCGGCCTCATCTGAAGGACCAACGTCCACAGATTCTTTACTGGTAACTTCGGAACCCTCATCAACTGAGATCGGAGAGACCTCTCCTGCGGCAGAAGAAGAAAAACACGAAGAAGCAATGACACCAATCGCGGAATCACCTGAAAAGGATGTCACATCAAGTCCTCTTGAACCGCATGTTACGAACGTGGAAGACCAGAGTACTGTCAGTGCTGAAGTGTCACTCGAAGTGACCACTATGACACCTGAGACTAGCTCACTCAAAGAAGAGTCCGAAACAAGCACAACTGGAGATGAAATTCCGGTGGAAACGAGCTCACCTGCGGCTCCATCTTCGCCGTCGGTTGAAGATCACGAAGTTTCTACGAGCGAAGCAACCAAAGAAGAGGCTGAAACAAGTACGATCGGAGATGAAACTCCGATGGAAACAAGTTCGACCGAACTTCCATCTTCGCCGTCGATCGAGGATCATGAAGTTTCTACAAGCGAAGCAACCAAAGAGGCGACCGAAACGAGTACGATCGGAGACGAAACTCCGGTAGAAACAAGTTCGGCTGAGGCTCCATCTTCCCCATCGATCGAAGATCGAATTTCTGCAAGTGAAGCAACCACAGTGCAGGAGCCGATAGAGACGGTGACGGGCGAGCAACAGACAGAAAAAACTGAAGAAGCCTCATCGATGTCGACGCCAATTTCTGATCAGACTACAATTGGAGTTACTCCAGAAGTATCAGAAACATCTGAATCTAGCGATCATTCGACAGAGGTGCCAACTACAGTCCAGTCCTTCGAAGCCCAAACTGAACCTGGCGCTGTTCGTGAACCGGAAGCACCGGAAGCACCAGTCAAGACGGATGCCGGAGAAGCTGAGCCCACAGAGATTTCGCATCCAGAGGAACCTGTCACCGAGACAGAAGCTGTGACGAGTGTATCGCCCAGCGAAGTAGAACACCAGACTGAGGCAGAGGCTGCAACGAGTGTATCGCCTAGTGATGCAGAACACCAGACCGAGGCAGAGGCTGCAACGAGTGTATCGCCAAGTGATGCAGAACATCAGACCGAGGCAGAAGCTGTAACTTCCAGTAGCAGTGAGGCACCTGAACAAACTCCGGAAGTTCCTGAAGAAGAATCAACTGCAGGTCCATCGAGTACAGAGGCGGAAATTACTGAAGAGGAGAAGCAACAGACGACGGCAGCACCTATCTTAGAATCTTCTACTCCTGAAGGTGAACAACAAGTCACCGAAGCTGTGTCCGTTTCAAAGGATACAACGCCGGAGACGACCGAGGCAACTTCAGATATGCTACCGAGTGAGGCTGCTACGGAAGTGAGCAGTGGTGCTGACGCGACAATCACAGAATCTACGACTCAACAAGCAAGCAGTCTTACGCCCGAAGAAGAATCAGTAGCAACGTCACCGCAGACCCTGGTGCCAGTGGAAGACACCAAGAGCACGGAGCAGCCCATTTTAACGACCGACGAGGGACATCAGGAACCAGAACCAGCCGAAAAAGAAGATGCAGGCACGAGTGGTCCAGTAATTGAACCTACTGGAACGACCGAGGCTCCCGAAGATGTGCAGCATCCACAGCCAGCCGAAGTCTCAGAAGCTCCTCTTGCACCCGAACAGCACGAAGAAACGGAAGTTCAACATCATTTGCCGCCGGTAGAAGAGACCGTAACGAACGATACGACGAGTGGAGCAGGAAACCAAGGCGATCTCGAATATCCTGAAGTTCCTTCAGAGAACGAGGAAAATCCGCACTTCCCAGTGAATTCAGGAACCTATTTGAATCCTGATGAAGATTATGACGAAGATGATCAAGCTGTTTACGGACCGGGAACCTGTCGTTACGGCGGCAAAGTTTATGTTTCGGCACAACAAATACCCAGAGACGATCCTTGCGACTTCTGCTTCTGCTTCAGGAGCGACATCATCTGTCTTCAACAAAGCTGTCCGCCCCCCATACCCGGATGTCACGAGGAACCGATTAGGGGATTCTGTTGTCCGAGATACGAGTGTCACGTCTCAATGGCAACCTCGCTTAATGTCACCACTACGACAACTACAACTACGACCACCTTGCCACCTCATTTCCTCTCTCACGCTTACAAAGGCGCAACGAGACAGAGTGGGTGCCAGATTAGGGGACAAGCTTACAGCGTGGGCCAAACCATCAAGTCAGCTTCGGGTCCTTGTCTCCACTGCTCGTAAGTTTATTTTATGATAATTATAAGCGAAACATTTTTCAGGCACAAACAACCAAAAAATATTGCTCGTAATTTTTTTACGAAAAAAAAAGCTCACATTGCTCAACTCTTTACAAAAAATTATAACGTATGTTTAGTAATTTTTGATATTAATATTAATTTTGACGATGAATGTAAACTAACGACGAATGACTCGACAATTTTAGATGCGGAGGAGATGGCAACATGAAGTGCGATCCAAGGGTATGCAGTCCCGAACCTACGCTGAGGCAAATGATAGCGGCAGCGACCGCAAGAAAGCGGAGATGAGCAGCGAGTAGTCCGCACGAGAAGTTGCACAAAATAATCGACGTCAGGGAACGAGAAAGATCGGGCCGAGTGACGGGAGGGATCGAAGAGCCTGCGGTGTTGTATAAAAGTGAATTAAATTCTAAATACTAATACTATATGTAACGTCGCCGGAAAACACGGACAATAGTGTGTACACGACGATTTTGAACTGAGTGGCCAAAACGTAAACGTTTGTACTATTAATTAATTATTATACTAAATATGTAACGGAAAACCGAGCGACCGGGACGAGCAAAAGAGTGCAGTGAAAACGTACGAAAAAAAAATTTTTAAGACGAAGATTGAAGAAGCTCGTGGCTGGTCATTTGAGATCATGAGTAACGAAAAAACAGATGCAGAAGGAAGAATGCGGAGGAAAAAAAAGATAATTGTATAACTAATAAGTAACGCAACAATAACTACGAGACTTATGACTGTGCCTTGGTCAAGTGCCCGTGCCAGTGGCACTGGCTTTTGTTGCTCAAGAATCGCCCAGCAACAGTTCAATGGCGTATCAACTTTGCCAGGGTCTTTGAGAGCATTCGACCATCACCGGATCGATTGCTTTCACGAATTAATAAATTGTATAGGAGATGATTGAGAAATCAGGCAATAGTCCCTCCCCTTAACCCCGTAACTTCCCGCCAAATATATGGGGAAACGGATGTATCAAGAAACCAGTAACGACTGGTTAAACACTCGGATATACGTATTACCGAAAAAAAAAAAATTGTAACGTTCCAGTGATGTTTTTACCGTCGTTACTTCCTGCAACATTCACACGTTTCGTAGCGAATTCGTTTCTCGATAGGGGATGAACGGGGACAATCGAGTCTATACATACAAACGTCGGATAATAATTGGTATACTAAGTAGAATTAGGATTTAATAGTTAGACGAGACCACGACCTGTTGCGGTTGAACGATCATTCTCAAAACAAAAAGGAAAAAAAAAATACACTTATAAACAAAAAGTTAAAAGAATTCTGTCCACCTACTCGCGTGCCAAGATATTAAAATGTTTGGCACCCGGGTAGTTGGAAGGAATAAGATCACTTGAAGTCACCGTCACGCGTCGTGGCCTCGAAGCGCGAAAGAGCAAGACGTAAGTAAAAATGATACAAAAGTGCATAAAAATTCAAAGAGCGAAAGAAAAATAGAGTGCGGCGAGAAAGAAACGATAGAATCGCGTTTGATAAATAATAATAAGTACGCCAGCGCGTTAAGACACGATGTGAAAGTCCTCAATCGTCATCACTTTTAACGAATAATTCGATGAAGGAATGATATAATACCGGCTGAGGATTTTCACATGTTTTTTTAAGGGACAAAACGCGCCTAGACGCGACTCAAAGCTCAAATAGCGGCTCGCACGGAGGACCAACAACAGAGATTTGCTTCTCCGGCGAGCTGGCGTCATCATAGTATATATATATAAATATATATATGTAGTATTATTGTATGCCTCTATATATATATACATTATATATATATATATAAACATTTATACGATTCTTTATACATTGTAATCTCAACGATGTGCGGCAAATGTAAAAACGGAGGCAGCATGTCGGCGTTGAATATCGAGAAATTTTGTACTTTCCAAAATGGACCCAAAATGCCAGATAGCTTAGTATTTTCTGTCATGCTGCCTCCGCTGTTACGCCCTCGTCTGACAGAGTGGGCTGAAATTTATCGAACAGTCGAAAATTCGCCGCAATAAAATGTCAAAACTGTCAGAGAAAGAAAATACAAGAATTATATATAAAAAATTGTTTACTTTTTACACCCCTCCTTCCTGCTACGGTAAATCATTCGGAAATAATACTTGAGAAAATAAAAGTTTCTTATTCGCTTGTAAAACACATTTTTATTGCGTTTAAAAAAAACATTAAATCAAAATTTTACATTCAACAGTGTTATTGACCGACAAACTTTCGTATAATTACTCCGCTGTCTGTTTTTTTCCTGCTTTGCGCAATTCTTTGCGCTTATCCTTCTCAGTATTCTCGTGTAATCGTCTTTTTTTACGAAGAAGCCATATCTCCTTGGCTCTGTCTTCCCGACCCTTCATCATACTCTTGTAAAGATTGCGATGTTTCTTCTTGACCATCTTTTCCCGAAGCCGGTACTCCTGCTTCTCTTGTCTGTTCTTTTCCCAAGGATCGCCCTTGAAGATTTCACCGCTTTTTACCTTCATCTCTTTTTTCTGTGAAACGGGATTCATTAGTGACAATTTCGAGTCGAATTTTCATGAAAATATTTGAGCAGATGAAATACGTACCTTTTTTAATCTCTCCAGTTCCTTCTCGTTCGCTGTTTGCTCTACCGCCTCTTCTTGCACCTCTAAATCCGAATCGTCTGATTCCTCTTCGGAATCTTTCTCTCCTTCCATCTCCGATTCGTTTTTCGTACCTTCTTCCTCTTCTTCTTGTTCCTCTTCTTCGTCCTCCTCCTCGGATTCGTCCTGTTCTTTATTGAGCTTGAACTCGGGATCTATGAGCGCTCTTTCTTCCGGTGGAATGTACGTCTGATCCAGACGGCTGTTTGTAAATGGTGACAAATGTGGCGGAAGAACGCACCCAATGAGATAATTCTCGACGGGCAGGAGCTCGCGGGCGTTCACGGAATCGAAAACCCATTGTGGTTGAATGTAGTACCTAACGACGAAATTCATCCATAACTTAATAAATTGAAGATTGCGATGGAAAGGTGTGTTTTTTCAAGATGAAAAACTTATTCTCGACGATATAATCGCCTGCAATGATCGAATGTAAAATCACCTGGAAATAAATTGTTTTTCCATGCTTGGTCTATCCACGATCTGGTGAGTTATGGTCTCGTCGTTCTCGTCAAAGGTAGCTCCGACGAAGAGTAACTTGTCCCAAGAAACTTGAGCTCCAAAGGATCGGAGGATGAAAACGAGAGGCTCACGAGGTACTTCCCGGTTGATAAAAACTTTCAGATCCTGGAATATGGTCTTGAGTTTCTGTACTCGGCTCGCTTCGAGTCTGGCTTCTTCCATCTGACTTGCGTCATTCTAAAATAACGAAACATTTAAAAATCTCCACGAGTTCTCATCACGACTGAAAAAACGATTCCTAAAAGTTTCGAATGTTTGCTTACATTGGCGAATTCGTCAATTTCGAGGTCATCCTCTTGTCCCGTTTTAGAAGAACCATCAAGATTAATCAATGGGGCATTCAGGGCGGCTATTCTTTCCGAAACATAAGCCTCTTCGTCAACCAAGGTTTTCTCCGTATTCACTAAATGAAAAAAATGTTATGTAAAATTCGTATACCGTCGTAAATTGAAATCAACGCTTCGTCGTACTCACCTGTACTATTCAAGTTTGGTGGATAATACAAATTGAGCGAATGATAAAGTCTGAAGTTCACAAAACCCAGCATCACGATGTAAAATTCTACAAAGGTCGACATTATTTTGAAATCCACATCAGCTTTGGACTGCGGTTCGAAACAGAAGTGATGCGGTACGATCCAAGTTATTGTTTGTCCTTTTATCTCCGCCTGGTAGTAGTATCCCTTAATTGAGACGAAAACTTTACGCAGAGCTTTTGCTGCTATAACGGCGTGCATGAATTCGACTGTCAGTCGCCGACACAACATTGTTTGATCTCTCGGTATGTGAGCCATCGAGGGAAAAGTACTGAATAGGAAACATAGAGTTAGGCAATCGTCGAGATCTCTCAGGGCATCAATAAACGTTGGATATCGTTCTTTGACAATGTGATCCAGTTTTAACGTTGGATGGTTACGCAAGTAACGTTTCATCGAAGCAAAATCTTGCATTGCCCTTGCTCTGCCAACTTTTTTGTTGAAAATCTGTAACAATGCCGAGAATAAAAGGTTTTGCAAAACAATTCTAAATTCGATGTATAATGTGTAAAGTGCTGAATATATAAATATTAATTGACCAAAGTTTTCAATGAATTTTTTAGCTTTCTGCAGTCTTTGAGATTTTTGTTTCAATCCAATGCCAAGCAGTATTTGAGAAGCGCTTCAATGGCTGAAACATTTGCCATATAAGATGTTGAATCTTTTGAAAAAATATCTACAAAATTCATGACTTTTCGAAAAATTCTGGTACAATTGGAATTTTCGATGTTTTCGATGTTTCGATATCTTCAGATTATTCTTCAATTGGGATTTTTTGAAATTCAGCCGTAATAATGGTAACACAGAATATTGCATTTTTGATTTTTTTCTTACCTTATATTCACGTAATTTCCATATTATAGGTTCGTGCATCAAAAATTGTATGTCTTTGATGTGATACAGGGTTTTTATTCCAGAATGACCCTGCTGTGCCCTTTTCCGATTGCGCGGTTCTCTTGGATAAATTCCTTTGAGGATGCATAGTTTACGAAAATCTTTCAACGATAACTGCAACTTTTTCAATGCCCTCTTCCTGGTTATGAATTGGGCTCCTTCTCCCGATTGATACTGCGATGAACACGAGATACAATTTTTAGGTTATGAAAAACGACGAGTTGTTTTTAATCCAGTTAATCGTCAATTCGACGCTAAGCTACTATAATGCGTCAACTCTTTTTACCTTTTTCTTTCCAATCACGACCATTTTTTAATGCTTATTGAACTATAAATGCAATGACATTATCAATCTCGGTAGAATTAAAGTTTAGGAGAACAAACGTCAACACGTGCTCTCGATCCACCGAACCACGATCTAAGATTTTGCGTGCGTCTTGAGTGAGTCTCCCCCTCTGGGCACTTTGGCTTGCGCTTGCGCCATGCGGTTCAACACGGTTGTAGCCCCGCCGACTGGGCTTCAAAATTTTTTCGCATTGTCCTCACCGTCTGTGAGTCGTTAGGGCGTTGTTGTCAGAATAAACGAAAAGTTTGTTAAATAAGTCGTTGAAAAATCATAATTGAAAATTGAGAAATAAAAAGAAGCATTGAGTTGGTGCTTGTTTTTCATTCATTTTGAATGCTTGATGATTTGAATCCTTCGTCGCAACTTTCCTCGAAAACAATAACAATGAACTGTCTTGATCAATTTTAGCGTGCCTATTCTTAAGTATGACAAACGGTGCTTTTAAACATAGTTTGTCGGAATCTATTGCGAAATCGCTTAGTTAATTAATAATTAGATTTATCAGCTTTTTGCCGCATCGAATCCAAATAATTCGTGTTAACGAAAGTTGGAAACGAAAATAAGGGGGAAGGGGCTCCAGGCTTACCCCGTGAGTCATGATCGAAAAGTTGGTAGCACTGTTCCGTGAGTTCAGGCGTATTTCACGTGTATATAGTTAGCGTCTGTCGAACTGTACATTGTCATTCAGTTCTGGCCTGGCCTCTGGCTGGCGTTGAGAAATTACGATGCTTCGGAATCAGCTGTTTTCAATCAACGATAAAATTCTTGGCGTTCCTTGTTCACATCATTGTCCTTCGTCGGGTTGTGTTTGTCTGTGAAATTGCGTGTGTTTTTTTCCAAACGACGTGCGTACAGCAAGTGAAAAATCGTAGAACAGCTGGAACACCGTGTTTATTCTTTGCAAACAACATATGTGAAGAAGGAAAAACAAAAAAAAATATTCTCTGTGTTTGATGAGGTCGAAAAAGTTGGTGAACGTCGTCGGAGTGTAGTGCGTCTTTCGTACTATGTCGAGTATCATTGTCCCGCACGAGGCACGTGCTCGGGATATGGGATTCGTACGAATAATAATAATAAATCAACCTTCGCCTTATAATCCCGTGTAACGAGAAAAAACAACGCGCGTGTGTTTTTTTTTAGTTTTTCGTTTTTTCCTCTCTCACTCTTTCTCTCTTTCGAAATCGTCAAAACGAATGACGAGTGAAAGATCAATCGATGCGATTATTAACGGGTTAACAATTTTTATTATCCTCCTCTTACACGAGGAGTGGTGCGAGTAGTGAGATGTCTTGGCTTGTTTGTTTTCCATGGTCGGAAGGTATAAAGAAGAGAGCATGCAGATATCTCTTGCAACGTTATTTAGGACAATTTCTCGAGGAAAAACTCACCCTCGATCAACTCACCGTAGATCTTTACAATGGAACAGGACGTGTTACCGATGTCAGCCTCGATGTACAGGTAAATCAGCAGCTGAGAAATAATTAAGAAAATGTTTCAACTGTGCGTATTCTCTTTGTCTCTCGTATCGTGTTCATCTGTGACGTCGAAGATTTTTATTTTCCTGGGTTGCGTTACGAGGCTCTCCTATGCACATACATTAACCCCTATCGCACTTTCGGCCACAATTTATTCAGATTTCCTTCGTTATATCGCCTTCTACGATCTACCGATATAAACTTTGTGCGCGTCAAATAAATAGTTACCCAACTGCACAAAACGCGAGAGATTCTTAACCTTGTCTGAGAAGGAATAGAGAACGTGCTTCCACCGTTCTTTATTTGTTATTATATCAAGAGACTCGGTAGAGTCTCGGGTCTTTTTTATACGCGTCAAAAAAAATGGGTGAGCTTTTTTTTTTTAGTGGAAACTCACTTTTCAAGAAAATTTATTGTTTTTCGATGTTCATGGTGTTGCGAGAAATGACAACAAATATAACATTTCCGATATTCCTGTGTTGTTTTTTGTCGAACAATTATTACGTCTTATTTTTTCTTAACATATTTGTTTACTTTTCTTTTGTCATTGTGCAGTCATGTTTTCAACATTTTTGTATAATCGTATTGTTTGGATTGAGTTCTTATTTTTACATTTGAAATAAACATTGTCCTGTTTATTTTTTATTTAATTTTTTTTCAACAATAATGTTTTGTTTATGGATGATTAATGTTGAATGGATGAACTTGAGAAATCTAGCAGTTTTCTAGCACCCACTGAGTCTCAGAGACCTGCCTAGCTTGGAAGTTTGATAATTTCATTAAAACTGGATACATTCAGAAGTTGTCAAATATTGCTAGTTTTTCACTTTTTTTACATGCTTCTCAGAACTTAGTGTTCTCCTCGAGTCCTTAATGATCTTAAAGTTAATATTGTTGACATGCAACAAAGCTTCTCTTTTCTTCATGGCAAAGCTGAAAACTTGTTAGCAATATTTGTCATTGATAATTTAACAGTTTTTTTTATTTACTTGAAAACTAAATCTACTAAAAATATGGGCATGATTCACAAAATCAGGAGAGGATGCAGAAAGAAAATATGTTTTGTTGCATTCCAACGTTGCCAACGTCAATATTCCATTCCATTCCAGTCAATATGGTCCATGAATATTTATTATTTTCTCATTCTATTTATCATTCAAATTTGCCAAATCCGTGCAAACAAAGTGGCATTTATTTTTAATATTTTTTTTTTCGTAGGCTCTCAACGAAATGGGAGAACAGCAACATCTGCCATTGGAATTCGTGGACGGCTTCATTTCAGAGATGTCCGTCAGTATTCCATGGTCAGCTTTGCTCAGCGAAGCGAGTTACGTTGAGGTCAAAGGTCTCAGGTTGACCATACAACCGAGACAACGAACAGAGTCTGGCACATCGATGTTTGAATCTATGTGGAGTTCCATGACTTCCAGTATGCAAATGGCTCAAGAATGTCTACAGCAGGATGCCAACAACGCTGGAAATTCTCAGCCTCTCGAAGGCGTTGAACTTTTTGCTCAAGCCATAGATTCTAGTAAATTTTTTTATCATTATCGCACACTTTGTTTCTTATGCTGGAAAAAATCTAAATATTTTATACGTTTCTGCTCTCACTTATTTGCTGCGAGGAAGTAGTTATTAAAAGAAAAGCAACATTGAAAATGAATTGTAATAAATAGTGAAACCACATAACTGATAAGATTTCAATAACAATGTTTTATTATGTTTCTCTTGTTTCAAGTCTTGTCCAGAGTCAAGGTGAGATTTCTGGACACAATAATTCGTCTGGAGCATGTTCCCTTGGATTCGATGACGGGAGTAGCGATGGAAGTGTCGATAAAAAATTTGGAATATTCGGACGAGGCCGGTTCGGATCCGAGCAATGTTCCACTGGAGACGAATCAAACGAACAAGGGTTACGTCGTTTCCGCTTTCGCCACAAAACGCTTTTACCTCGAGGGTGTAACTTTCCACACTGACGAATTTCCATCCCGAGCAAGAACGTTTTCGCGAAGCGTTATGACCATGAGCAGAGCTTCGACCCCTGATTCAAGAGTAAATAAAAGTTTTTCGATTGCAATGCTTACTTCATAAATTTTATAATTATAAAATTTTATCGATTCGGTGATTTTTCTGTACTCCACAGAATTCTGACGGAGCCTTTCCACCCGCACAAATATCGCCACCTCAACATACTCAAACACCACCAGAAAAAAATATAATAAACCACATGAGCGAGTCGAATCCTATTACTTTCGCTAAATTGTCCGGACGTCAGGAGATTCGATTGAAAGTTAAACAAGGAGAAGGAGTCTCCGGACCTAAAGTAAGTAAACAATGGAATTAACTTGAACAATTCATAATTAACTTATCAGGAGGGAGCCCGATCGAAAAATATTTTTAAAATTTTTGCCTCTGAGCTCGGTCCTCAACTTGTGTTTACATTTGTACGTAACCGAGTATTGTTTTTACAAATTAGATTTTTTTTTTCTTACCAAGCTTTATTTATTTTGCATTCCAGGTAGAAATGGAAATAACGCTAGGTTCCTTCATTTCCTTTTTAAGCCCTCGACAAGTTCACGTTCTCATTGAACTTGGACATGGTCTCGCTTCCCCCGACTTAGAGGACATGAGCAACGTCGCACCAAGAACTTGTACGGAAAAACCAATGGCTGGAAGTGATTTTAATCGTGTTGAGAGGGAATTGATGCATCAATTGCATCCGATTCAAGGCTTGAGGTCAACGGTGAGCTCAAATTTGTTTTAATCCTTTCAGGATTGTTACTTTCAATAAAAATTATGGTATAACATAAATTTTTTCAATAAATCTGCAAAACATTTTTTTTCTTTCAAATAACTCTTGAAATTCATATTTTCATCCCGATTGAGAAAACATTGCAAAAACTCAACATTCTTGGTGTTTGGATGGCTTTTTATTCGTATAAAAATTGAATTTAATAGTTTTGTTTTTTCAATTTTCTACATAGGATTTGCGAAATACTCAAGGCTGGTCAACGGCCTCGCAGGACGAGTCCGACAACGAAGAAGAATTTTTACCCATGCGATTGCCAGGCGTAACTCCAATGAGTGATTCGACATTGACCAATAACCTAAGCATGGACGATAGTATATTGGCTAGCAGTGTAAGCTCAAAAAGTTCATCGACGAATTATCAAAAACACACGAAACATCGAACGAGTGCCGACAACGATCCAAACGCCGAAACTTCTCAATTCCACGTGAGAGTGTCTTCAATCGCGATCGTACTTTTGCACGAGGACATACTGACGACTTCGTTGGAAGGTCGTAGTCTCACGAACGCCAGTACCGAACAGATGAAAAATACGGCCGAGGGTTTCTTTCAAAAACTCGGTATATTCGGGGCCGATGGTTATGGCAATAAAAATTTTGACAAAGCCTCGAAAATGTTTTTGGACGCTTGTCGGCTCAGCCATATTAGGTAATTTCAAATATTACTATTATTTTTTGTTCCTAAGCTTTCAAGGTGGTAGTCTCGCCAGAGTGATTTTCTACAGAGATTTTTTTTTTCAATTTGCCAGTATGTTTTAGGAACTGTTTTAAAACTGCATGTAAATCTTTCTAAAGAATTCATCACTTCTTCTTCGAGATTTACACTACTCTGGCAAAAATAATACACTGGCAGAAAAAATGGTCGATTCAAAAACATTTGATGTTATTCGAACTTTTCGTTAATTCGATAGCGGGGTCTTCGGTCAAAATAAATGTGGGATCAATTAAAAAACGAGTGTGGTTGTTTGATACTTTATAATGTTGCTGTGATGATTTATTATTCTTCTAGATGTTTGGCCGCGCCCTTAGTAGTCGAGGGCAGCGAAAAAACAACTTCCCAAGCGTCGGCGATAACGGCGAGTCTGAATCTAGCGAGTGTAGAAATCGTTGAATGTCTAGTAGACACGAGTAACGGTACGCAGGAAATTCCAACCACCGAGTTCATCGAATTGTTGTCATTTCCTAAAGACGCCTCGGACGTTCACGGCTTTTCGAATACGACAGATTTCCGCATGCGCTTTAAATACACTGAGAAAGCTGTTCGACATGGACGAATTACGAAATTCGCTCATCCACGTACGGAGATCGAGTGAGTTAAAAAAAAAACTTCAACGTATTAATAAAATTTCGTAAAATAGTCCAACGAGTTTAGGTTTTCGCAATGATTCTAAAATGGATCCAATTAATGAGTGAAAATGATTCAATATTTATTATGAGCGAAACCGATTCTGTCTTATCCCAACATTTTTACTGAAAATAAAAGTATGAAAAGTTTCAAAGATTTTTATCCGTAAAACGATGCTTTCATCTTGTTAAAAGTTTCAAATTGATATTTATTCCAATTCCTTCTCATTCTTGACGAGTTTCACGGATTTGAATGCTGCGAAAGTATCTTTTAACAAAAATGATTTTTTTCTTCTCCATCGACAATTAGCATACAAATGGAGCAATGCAGAAGTGAATTCGATATCACGATCGTGGATAGAATATCAGCTGTTCTTAATCCTCCGCCAATATGTACGTGCAATCCGAGCTCGATTTCGAGAGATCCAACGGTATGAATTTTCACTCTTAGTGCTTTTCATTGATTACAGATAAATCATTATTTTCACTTTTTTTGTTACGTTCGAACGTTTTATCCTTCTTTCAGAATCAACAGGCTCTGTTTTATCAGGCGGTCGAAAGCCCCTTACTGTCCGATTCTCGTGTCGACACGAGAATATCTTCTCCTCGTGCCATTGTAAAAGTGAGGTAAGAAGCCAAACAAACATACTGTATCATGTTCTCTATAAATCGTACGTTAAGATGGTTTAAGAGTATCGTGGTTGATAGAAATCGTGCTGCACATTTTTTTGCAACTCAGTGAAGCTCGCAGGAAAAAGAAAAAAAAGAAAATCCCTGCCTGATTCAAGTGGGTCATTCGTGTCCACAGCTATTCTAATTCCCACGATTCCTTATGAACTTATCGCTTCATTTCAGCCGGCATTCGTTCCAATTTTGGCAACAATCGATGTGATTTTATTTGAAAGTTTCCCTACTTGTTAATTAGACTAAGAATGCATTAGACACAGATGTCCACGTCAACCCAAATAGAGTGCCATAAAAACGTTATCAGTGCGAGGGTTAATTTTTATTAATTATTATTATGTCAAATGTATTTATTTTATTTTCGTCTTTAGATTCCCAGTCCCCGATTTGAGGCCTTTGCACGATATGAGTCGATCTCCATGGTGGATGCGATCGGTTAGACCAGATTTCGTAACTCTGACACTAAACGATATACAAATACATTCTTCCACCGAGAGTCGTTCGCATAATTTGTCACGTCACGAGATACAGTGTCAACGATTGTTGATGACTTATACCGAGGCTGATTCGGACGTTCCAGTTGAAATAGGGCTTGCACAAGCGGATGAAAAGGTTTACTCGTCGTTACCTCAAGAGAGCGGCTTCGGATTGCCGCGCATGGTAATTACAATTTATCCTACGAATCTCGGTGGTCCGTTGGAGGACAGTTCGGAGGGTGAGGCAGAATCGAGCCTCGATGATACTTTGGAACATCCGCCTCGACACCAACCTTCACCATTTAGTTCGAAACGCGTGATCCACGAGTCCGATACTCCTCATTCCGAGCCTCAGGACTACAACGAAAAAGATGATCCAGAACACAGGTACGTGAAAAGCATTCAGTAAAAAAATAATAATAATATTGAATGTTGCATCGCAACAGAAGTCAAACAGTTGAAATGTCAAATCTAAAGAGAATCGAAGTGGAAAATGTTCGTAACTAATACCTTCTGAGACATCATATCCAAATTAAAGAATAAACAATCAACAGTTTTGTTTGATAATGACTTTTATCATAGTATTGATTTTAATGTTTACAGAGAAGGTGAAGAATTGGTGATACCCGGAAATCGACAAGAAATGATGGAATTCATAGAGGAAGGAACAAGGGGTGCTAAAGTACAGATTGAAATCGGTTTTCCTTGTCTATCTGTACAAATACCATCGAAACATCTTTATGAATTACTTTATAATCGTATAAATACGGATTTGCTGCTCTGGGAACCGTCGGCACCGAGACCAAGATATATGTCTCATACGGATAGCCATATCGGACTGGATTTGGCGTCGACGCTCCTTCAAGAATCGATTTATCCAAGGTGACTTAATTGACGTTTTATATCTTCCGATTCTTGCAAATGATCTTCTTTTTATTAGTAAGCGAGAATGTTTCAAACTGAATTTTTATTTGCAGCAAATTTAGTATGTGCAAAAGCGGAATCCAATACGATTCGGATTCGGATTCGGATGACGATGGTATTTTTCAATCGGCAACGGAACGTAGTAGTAAGAGGCAAAATGTGACTCGATTGCCTCGAAGCGGCCAAAGCAGATTGGCTCTGACTTTCACAATAGGTCAAGGTCTTTTGACCATGTACACACCCGTACGCGATGTTTCGGCGAACGTCATACCTGGACAACATGGCGAACTTATCGTTCGCCTCGAGGATGCAACCATTTTTTCGGTCAATCTCTACAAGGGCAATCCAAGCTTAGGTTACGTTTGTGCAATGGTGAAAACACTTTCGTTGAATCACTGTGGCTTGACAACGACACCTTCACAAACTCCACCTTTGAGACCCATCAACAGCGTTGTCCCGAGACATTGTCAACCGGCGATTTATCGTAGCGAAGTTATCAACGTATTTCCTAATTCTGCGGATAAAGATATGCTCGTCGTTGCTGTTCGGATACAAGCAGCTCATCAAACACATCGTATCAAGGTCTCAGTTTTTTTTAGACAGCTTGAAATAGACGCTTTCTTTTTTTAAGATTTAGCTTTATATTAAGGCGCACGAAGATAAATAAATCTAAACAATTCATGTCACAGCAAAACAAACACGGACGATCTTAAATCTTCGATTATTTTCATGGAGCAAAACATACTGTTTAACTGAAGAAAATTAAATTTTGAATTTAGTTCAGCTTTATCCGGATCTGACAGAAAATGATTGTGAATCCGTTGTTTGCTTGAAATTTATAGACGTTTCGTGTTGCGGTCGGTATTAGAGATTCGACACTCCGGCATCGAGTGTGTCAATCGCAGACTTCTTGGTTCACTGAACTTATGGACGCTCTTGATGTCGCTGATCATCCTGTCGCGGGTTACAGTCCCCCCGGTGTACTCACGGAACTACATCTTCATCTTTGGGACTGCGCAGTAGACTATCGGTGAATATTATACTTTTACGTTTCTGCAAATAAAAACGGCTAAGGTTATTTGTCGGTGGCTGGTTTTTTTCAAAAATCTTTATTTTTCGATTTCTTATAAAATATTAGAGATAATATTCTTTTTCGAAGTTTTCCGTGCATCCTTTTTTTGCCATAACATCGAAATAATGATCGTCTGCCTGCGAAACTTTTACTATCATTTTTTCACCCGCATTTTCGAATTGAAGTGATTAAATACCAAGAGACAAATGAATGTTTTGTTTGCAAACTCGTATGCATAGAAAATTAGTAGGAAGAGATACCAAGGAATTAATTATAGCACTAAATTCAGGTAATTATCGACCAATGACATTTTTTTTCTGCTCTTTTTACAGGCCCGTGTATCTTCCTCTGAGATCGATGGTGACTCTTGGTAGTTTTAGCGTTTCTAGCAATATCGCAGCACGTACAAACACTTCAACTCTAAGATTTATAGCGGAAGACGTTGCTTTCTTTATATCTGAAAAATTGGGAAATCACGTTGATCTGCGCCGGGATTACGTGTGCGTTATGGATCTTGGTCTTTTCGAGTTGTCGCTTCGGCTAAACGAGAAAATGTGTGGTGGAGCACCGAGAGTTGATCTACGAGCTAGCAACAATGTTTTACACGTGAGAACTTGCGCCGATTCCGGTCTTGCCTTGATGCAATTGTTGACATATTTCGCGAGTGACGGCGATCTTACTACTAATAACGCGAGCACCGAAAGCATCGCTGTTCCCAGCTCCAGCGAATCGGAAAGTTTGCTCGGTGAGGAGAGCGTCAATAATTTAAGTAAGAGTCAAGTCGAAAGAGTCAACAGTTTGATGGAAGAAGCCATGGCAGATACGGTCAAAGGTAAATACGGGAAGTCTAAGCAAGATGAGGGAAAAAAGTGTTTTTCAGATATTTCTATCCAGATCTATTGATAAACAATCAACAAAATACCAATCGCAGAATTTCATTCGATCCTCTAGCTTTAATGAACATTGACAGAGCTATGGGCATGCAAATTGCAGGTTTTCATGATTCTTCCTCTTTGTTTTAATTTGGACAGATGATCTGTTTTAATAGTTTTCTCATTCAGAAAAATGCCCCCAAATTTTTGAGGAATTCTGCAGCTGGTTGAAACGTGAGAATTTGTGAATTCCGAACATGCAATTAAAATAAATATCGTTACAGGAACGACCGTAAGTGCAGCCGGAAAATCCCCTGAATCCGACAACCAGGTTGAAGTCTTTTTCTTCCCCGACGAGTCAAACCCAGCCGGACAAGGTGCTCCAGAAATGTCGAATAACAATTCAAACACATGTAACGTAATGCATCGGATCGATTCGGACGACGCGGACGAAGATTTTTGCATACTCGGTGAAGAGGCTGGAGCCGGAATAATGCCACGACACGGAGTGCCTGAAGTGCGTTGGCTGTGCCAGGAATCTCTGAGAGTCGTGGATAATCATTTCTCTGTGCCACTCGGTAAAACCGATCTACTCAAAGCACCCAGACATTTTCCACCTGCTATCTTGCGGTATACGCTCTGTGAAATGTCCCTTGTTTGGCACATGTACGGTGGCAAAGACTTCGGCTCTTCCAAATCTTCCAGCAAAAAACATGTCACGATCGAAGATTCGATGCATCGATTGGATCCTTTGCATCAGGGAAGGTACGTTGAAACCGAACATTTATATGTTCAACAAATCATTTTTGTTTGTTTCCTTTTCTCTAAATACAAATCCGATCTTTTCAAATTGAGAAAAAAAATCTTACAGTAGAAAACGTGTAATTAACAAACGAGCTGGTTGATAACTTGATGATCATCTATGCTAACTACAATCTAATAAATTATTGGCTAAGTATAAAAAAGAACTTTATTGCGAGGAAACGAACCAAGATGATATTTCTGGGTTATGCGGTTCGGAATCATGCAACTTTCGTGAAAGTTAAAAAATGATTGGTTTTCAACAACGTAGATACGTAAATTTCTAATTTAGGAGTAGATCTGCAGTGCCGGGAGTTGGTTTTAGCAAAGTGAGTCCGAACGAAGTGCGTTTTGGAAGTGTACCAAACTCGCCCCGTGCCAAAGTTCGTGAACCAATCATAGATTGGCACACGTTAGGAGGTCCGGGACGTCAGCAAGACGTACTGATGGAGCTGCAGTTGAACAAGGTGCGATTTCAACACGAAGTTTATCCGGAATTCACAACCGAGGCGTCTCGACAGGTTCTATTGATCAGCGAGATAGAAATTCGCGATCGTTTGGCCTCTTCGCACATCAACAAGTTTTTATATCAATACAGTAGCGAAGCAAGACCGAGACAAACACATGCCAATATGTTTGCCATGAAAGCCATACACATACGTCCCGATCCGAAATTAAGCGCTCAAGAATGTTGCCTAAAATTGAGCGTTTTGCCTCTTCGATTAAATATCGATCAAGACAGCTTGCTATTTTTGATTGATTTCTTTACCGAACTTGCCGGTAACGCGAAATCCAATCAAGATGGCACGAACGCACCGGGCAGCAATGCTCAGTCGTGTCCGAGCTCGAAACAAGGCACGCCAACTCATCATCCACCGGTTATGAGCGTCAATGATCCTGAACAAGAAATCACGAATCCTAGTGAGACGAGCACCGACCTCCCGGAAAAAGATGTCGTCGATAGAAATTTGTTAATACTCCTCGAGGACGAATTAATGATCAGAGAGAATAAAACTAAGGTTAAAACTACAAACGGACAACAGGACGATAGTCATCCTATTTATTTTCGGTTCGTACACGTTTGCAATTTCTTTTCCTTCTCTCTCACTTATACATTATTCTTGAAATCGAGATCACTCAGATTCTCAAGACTCGTTGATAAATTTTTTAATAAATTTCTGTTCGCAGAAGTGTTATATTCGCACCGGAAGTCCTCGTAAGATTGGATTATCACGGGAAACGGGTTGATTTAACACATGGACCAATCGCTGGTCTGCTGATGGGTCTCGCTCAATTGAATTGTTCAGAACTAAGACTAAAGAGGCTGGCGCATCGTCACGGTCTTCTTGGTTTCGATAAATTAATGGCGCATCTATTGAGCGAGTGGTTGCAGGACATTAAAAAAAATCAGCTCCCGAGTTTGTTGGGAGGTGTGGGGCCTATGCACTCGTTGGTACAGTTGTGTAAGTAATTTAACGTGACTTCAAAACTCAAAACGTTACATTTGTCTACCAAAAAATTAGTGTTTTCCTTCTGTTTTTCCTCTTCGAAGTTAAATGAGAAAAACAAAACAAAATATCGATCAAACTTCATCGTTCGATTACCTCGATATCGAAAAAGGTGTAGGATCGGGTTGTATTTTCTCGGAATTAACAAAATTTGAAAAAAAAAAAAAAAAAAAAAATGACAAAACGTAATGTCGTGTATAACATTGGAACCCTTATTGTATTTTCCTCAAAATCTGAATTTTTCTGAACATGATTACAAACTGCAATGTAGTTTTTCCCTTTCAATTATTTCTTGATGCTCAATATTTGATACAGTTTTCAACAGCTTAAAATGACGAGAAATTTCTAGTCATATGTTAATTTTGAGCAATTTGATTGAACGGAATACTTTTAATTTTGCAGTTCAGGGAATACGAGATCTGTTTTGGCTACCAATCGAGCAATATCAAAAAGACGGCAGAATAGTTCGAGGCCTTCAACGGGGTGCAAACAGTTTCACAACATCGACTGCAATGGCAGCCCTCGAGCTGACATCGAGACTCGTTCACGCGATACAGAGCACAGCAGAAACGGCCTACGACATGGTCAGTCCTGGTCCCAGCGTTAGGCGAAAAACAAAGGGTCAAAAAGGACGTAGAAAGCGATATAGTCAGCCATTGGATATACGCGAAGGAATGGCAAATGCTTATATGCTAGTCAAGGAGGTATGCTTGATAATCCATTCGCGCAACGAATGAGAAAAGAATCCACCTTAAAAATTGTCAAACTGTCGTTAAAAAAAAAGAAATTTGTGTAGCACAGACAAAATTTTGTACAATGAGTTTAAAAACCGTTTTCTTTTTCAGGGATTGGGAGAAACGGCGAATCAGCTGGTACGGGTTGCTAGTGAGGAACACGAGCAAAAGGGCGTATCGGGAGCAGTTGGCGGCGTTCTTCGACAAATACCGCCGACGGTCGTTAAGCCAATAATTCTAGCGACCGAAGCAACGAGCAATGTGCTGGGCGGTATGAGATCTCAGTTAGTACCGGATGCGAGACGGGAAGCAGCTCAAAAATGGAGACACGATACCCTGGAGGCGAATTAGAAACGTAAAAAATAAAATAAAAAAACGATTCAATAATTTTTAATTGTAATTATAATGATTTATAAACAGTCGCACTCGTAATTGTCGACATATTACGGTGAAAAAAAGAGTTACAGAAGGCAAGAGACAGAAACAAATGTTTTTAAAGAAGGAATATTCGATGAGTAATCTTCCTGCCAATACGAAGTCGCGCAAAATTAATAATTTCATGTCAATTTTCGGGACTGAATATTATTATAACCGTAGAGAGTTTTTAAGGATGTTTTACACACATTTATTTTCTCAGCTAGACATCTTATTCTATCAGAATTTCAGTGTTCACGGATTGGACATAAATTACTATTTGTCGAACGATTTCAATAGTAATACCCAAAAGTTGGCAAATTTAAATAATGAATTAAATAATAGATTCGCGAATGTCCATCAAATAGAAATTCCAACAGAAGGCTACGAAAAATACAGAAATCTATAAAAAAATTGCAAAACTATATAAAATTTTTGTTTGCATCATCAGATTCATTCCCAATGGGAGAAAATCGGCTTCCTTATGAATAGGATTCATAATTTTTTTGGCAATATGATTGGATACGAATGTTTCTAACGTTTTACAACGGACAATGTAATATTCGGGATTTTCGTCATGACAATTTTGACTGAATGTCTGATGGAATATATAGCTCAGTTGTGAATGCATGAGTAAAATATCTTTAAGAGAGTCAAGAATACAAAGAAGGAACACAAGCAAAAGAAGAAAAAAAGCAAATAATAACATAGTACTGCGTTCACAGAGTTTATGTGGTGCAAACAACGGACTATTACAAAGGTTTGCGTTGTTGTTATTATTATTACTATTATTAATACGTATACGTTACGATTTTAAGCCTGAACGAAAGCCTCTGTACGATGTATGCAAATCCGACTGCAATTTATTATATTTATAGAGTTGAATTGACAAAAAATAAATATATATATATATAAATATATATATATACACATTACAAATATATCTTGCTATATATGTATGTACATGCACGTATGTACCATTAAGATTTTTTTTTAACGCGAAATAATGTACATACTTGTGCATCGTATATACATATATGCATATACGCAAGGTAAGACTCATCGCTCGTATGTATTTTTGTTCTAACGATGTGAATGTTTTCTACCAGAGATCAATGTATCGCAAATTTTTTTATTAATAAAAACGAAATCTTACGAATTTAGTGTCTTATAGATTTGCTACACAAAATATCTTCGAGAAGGAAATTGGAGGTACAAAAGGTGACGATATTTTTTCACAAATCATATAATTCTTGTAATGATAGTAATAGTAATTTTTTAATACTTTTTTTTTGTCTGCTAGATCATTGGCTTTGGGTTTTGAAAAAGGATGTTAATTGAAGTATATGAATTAATCGATCAATTACTTTTTATGCAATGTTTTGAACTGAATTACACGCTGTTGTTGTGGAGTTATCGAAAAGAAGGTGACATATGGGAATGTCACGGAAGGTGGCTTCGCCGGATCGCAAGTTGAAAAAATTACTGCAATAATGAATGGTCGTATCCCCACATGGCCAAATAACCATCAGACGTACTATCAAATATGAGATACTACCACGGTACTACTACTGTGATGCGACAAAATACCAGCCTACACCGTACTCCTACGATAGTAATTTGCATCTAATATTTTATTATATTTATTCGTGAATCTTACCTTCGTAATTTTTCTCACAACTTTGATTATTAAAATAGTAACCGATGAAGGACTTCAAACTTATTTTTGAATTGATTATAATTAAAATAAATGCAGACGCGGTTTCTTTTCTGTCGATGTCATGTCAATTTCGAGTTTTGATGAAATAATTCATTTATTGCTCGTCCTAACACTCAGAAAAAAATTAAATAAATTTGCATTATTCATTTTTCGACAAATTTATTATATGTATAGTTGTACGTATAATTGAACTCTCATTAGACTCACTTAATACAATTTTTTCAACGAGTATATTTGCTGAGTAATGAAACGAAAATTCTTATTTAATGAATTTATTTTTCGGTATATTGAAATGTATGAATCGTACTGTTATGCATGCGAAGAAAACTTGTGTGGTATGCCTGTCGTATTGTTTGTTTACGTTCTGCGGGCTCCCGTGAGTCCCGTGTGCTCGCTGCGGTTGAGCGTGCTGCACAGTGGGGGAACGTTCGCCGTGCCGGCGCGCCGCGAGGGGAGAAGCGCAACTGGTGGGGCGGTCGCGAGATAGCGGGGCGAGCGGGAGAGTGTGATAACGCTGATCAGTATCGGTCGGACGGCGGCCGGCGACGCACGCTCTCAGAGAACGCTCTGCGCGTAGGTTCGTTAATTCAAAGCTACGCTTCATCGTTCGTCGATGCTGATAAATTTTACGGAACGAAATATATAATAGTACAAGTAGAATTCTTTTTTATCCTCAATGAAAATAAAAAATAACTACACAACTCTAGAGCTTTTTCTGAATATAAAACAAAAATGAAAAAATTGATTATTTTATAGATTCAAACTGATAAAACGGATTAAATTTTTGTTTTTATAAAATAATAAGGCCGATACTAATGTGACAGACGGTATAGGGACCTTTCTAACATAACTTCGAGATTCTGGTGAACGCTCGTGCGCCCGTGCGCTCGGCCGTTACCCTGGCTGCGGAACGGAGTACTCAAGTTATCATGAGCGATTCGATCATCATTTCGTCGTCATGTGCTTCGGCGGTATTCATAAAAACGCGGGAGCAAGCTCTATTCGCTGTGTGCACACATCAAGTTCTCATCAACGTGAGAGTGTGTAGTCGTGTATATGCATACTGGGATATGTATGTACCGATTACACATTCTCACTTTGGTGAGAGAGTGTGATGTGCACACAGCTTATAAGCCCTCACGAACGGGTACTACCACGGTACGATACTTAGCGACGCATGACATAGCACGGAATTTTGCGACGGGGGTTTCTCTAGCTTCGTAGTGCTACAAGTAAGTTAGCACCTATGTTCGGCTGACCGTACGGTTCTTTTAAAATTCAACTTATGCTAAACATCTATATGTTTAGTTATACGTTGGCTTATTCAAGAATTTTACCGATGCTATAATGTAGGAAGAGGCGAGGTCGCTCGTACGCTTGGCATTATCATGAGCCACGCTCGGATCTTCACGAAGATGTGTTAGAGCTGTCGTTAGCACTGTCTGTCACTTAGTATTGGTCTACATTGATTGAAAAACTTCCGTTAATAATTTCAATTGCATGTACAAATTGAAAATCATCTCGTTTTACATTACAAATTACCTTTGTGATTGAACACAAAGTTTAACCGTGAACATTTTCCTAAGTAAAGTTTAAATGGCATCGAGTTGAAGCGTAAGAGTAACGGATACGGGTTGAATCTCAAGAATAGTTACGCGACGCGGCTGTTGATAGTGCGGACTGTGATGAATTCAAGTGTTAATCGACCGATTAAATCACAAACAAATGTGTAAGATGAATTCGATAATTTGTGCGGGATTGACATTGATGAATACTGCACGATCGTTGTTGTGGAATGCTATTTCATCGAACGAAAGAAAACAAGTGAAACATGTTTTAGTGAATGTTTCGTGCAATGGATCTCAACTCTGCGATACTCGATAGTATCAAGTAAAATAATATTAGTTTCAAATTGTTTTTCAATTCAATTTTAAAAAATTTCAAATCGCACAAAATTTTATTTGTCAACGTGGGCATTTCTTTAGATTATAAACAGTATTTCAAGAGAATTAACCGATAATAATATTGAAACACTTCCGCTAATGTTTACAAACGTAGCTATAAATTTTTATGGATACAAAATTACTTTCGTTATTCAACACAAATGTCAGATGTGAAAATTTTTGAAATCAAAGTTGGTAGTGCGGATTGTGGTGAATTCAAGTGTTAATTAGCCACAAGAGCGTGAATAAATAACTAATCCGCGATGTTAATTAAATTATTTGTGGAGGATTGACATTAATAAATATTTACCAATGATTATTACGAAATATAACTTCATTGAATGGAAGGAAACAAGTGCAACGTGTTTTTGTGAGGGTCTTCTGCATTGGATCGCAACTTTGGGATGCTTGAACGATTTTGCCACACACGACGACTGGATGACGAATTCCCGAGAAGTGGATCAAGACATCGAACGGTGAGTGAATCATTCATTTCAATAGCATGAAAAAGCCAACACAAAAATAGAAAAATTTCAAAGTAAATTTTAAGGTTTTTTTCGATGTTAATTCTATCTCTCATACCGGCACGGTGTACAGAGCTGTACATTTGTTCAGATAATATTTTTTCTGCAATCGGCCACAAGATAAGGTTTAAAAAAATTGACACTTTGACTTTGTAGAGAATTTCTTTAGAAACCGAATGAGGGTTTGTGTGTTAGAATAGCTCGAAAAATACGGATTTCCTCCGGAAAATCTCGATTTAACTATGAATTCCTGAAATGTTGTATTTATTAAATGACGGTTAAGTAAATCTATCTTTTCTCGGACACGCTTAAAATTCGTAGAAGAAGAATAGTTACACGTTGTTCTCTTTTAATGACAGAATAACGTGTAACTCTTCTTTTCCCCAAAATATATCAAGTGTTTCCAAGAAAAACGTACGTATCTACTTTGTTACCGACCGCGAGACTGATAGATAACCTTAATGACAGTTCGAATTCTGCGCCGTCGATATTGTAGGTGTATCGTAGCAGTACCACGACAGTACAAAATATTAGTCTAGCCTAATATCAAGCACGTTATCCGTACGAGAGACGTAAATATAACTATTTGAATACGTGTACGGACATAATAAGGATCGCCCTACATTTATTTACGTTACACTGTAAAGTTCACCATACATACTGGTACCGCGAGAGCACATCGTAGTGCTATGACCGCGTGTTACAATTACACTTTGATAATACCGCGTATCGATACGCCTTACCGGTATCGTACGCTTACCGTGCGCACGTACTTGGGAGATTTGGTATCAGTCCACCCTGTACGAAATGCTCCCATCGTACTGGTACTGTTCAACCATTTTGTTTGCTGGGATACTGCAAAAATGAATGGTCGTATCGTTCGATGGTTAACATTTACCGTCAGATGGTAAATAACCATCGTGCCGCTAGAGTGGCGCCACCGTCGATAATTCCGGGTTTCGCAGAGTGCTGCCATCTACATCTCGAGTGAGCCGCAGTTGCATTCGCTGTCATGACGATGAGAGTTTGTTTGTGAATTTGGTTTTATCCTTCAATTAGTAAAAGTCAAACAAACGCGATATCTCATCAGTGATAATTATGAAGTGAACAACTTTTCGATAGAAAATAAAAAGTAAATCCGTCAGCATAACATTAATTACGTTATGGACATACTTGAGGAAGAAAATTTTGACGATGAAAAACTTCAAAGCGAATCGAAAGAATCTGGCAGTTACGACGAAGATTATGGTGAACACCAAGAAGATCCGGTGGATTCCGTTCCAGATGATATTGACGAAGAAACTCTCAAGCAAATGGAACGTGATTTTTGTTTGATAAGACTGAGTTGGCCGGACATCGATCTCGGTGATACTTGGGCCGCCCAATTGCCATCAAGTTATCGAACGGTCAGCGACAAAGAGAAGAACTTGCTCTACCACGCCGAACATTTTCGTAAACAATATCACACTATTTATCCGGATAGAAAACCATTGTTGTTGGCTTGCGACAATGAGTGTGGTGTCCAAGTAAGAAAATACGTTGTAAAGTGGTCCGTTGAACGTCTTTTGAATTTCGTATTTATCGTGCAGCAGCTTTTTACAAACACGTGCTCAAATTTTGTGACTTTTCAGTATTCGTTGAAAATTTTCGTAAAAAAAAATATGTTCTTGTGTGACGTGACGCGGAAAAAAATTGTTTGGTCAATATGCCAAAAAATACTTTGGTTAAACAAAATGTTAAAATCTTTTTCAAATCATGTTTACTGAAAATCGATATTCGTAAAATTTTAAGGTTAGATGAATTTTTCCGTATTTTATTGCATCATCAAATTTCGAAACTTTTATTCAATCAAATTTCCAAATGACAAATCCGTGGCTTTTATCGTTAACATTGCTGACATAATTTTTGACGAAAATTAATGAAATTTTATCGATTTTTCACGTTCGACGTCCAGAAAAAAATCTAGAACAGCTTAAAACAAAATTCTACCGGCACCAACGAATTATGAAATAAAAAGTGAAAAAGGTGAATCAGTAACGATGATAGGATAGGATAATAAAAATGGGAGAACAGGATAAAATAAAAGTAAACAAACACAATTTTTTTTTTTCATTCTAGGATTCAATTGTTTAATTTAACCGACATAATTAACTGCATATCAGGAAATTGTTCTAATACATTCGACTCTCGTTTTTCATGTTCACTTCATTTTCTCTAGTTTCTAAATAATAAAAATAAACTTCGCTATACATTTATTCAAACGTTGCGGTTGATGTTGATTTTTTGTTTGTTTTGTTTTTGTTTTTGTTTTTTTCGTGCGCTAAAAGAAGACGCGTTTCGAATTCGCCCATCACACAAACAAATCCGCCTATGTACAAAAAAAATCGTCGTACGTTTACGACGTTTAATCTTCGCTTTGGTTTTTCTTATAAATATACTTTTTGCCATGGCCCACGTTCTCTCGGCGCCGCGAAAAAGAAAAAGAAAACATAAAATGAAGACACAAGTCGAAATTTATTGAGGAGATATTTTATTTACGTCGATCAAGAAATCGTCCATTTATTATTTTTCATTTTATCCATTTTCTTCTTCTTCTTCGCATGTCTTAACTATTATTATTTATTTTATTTTTTCCTTAATCGAGAATAAACAACCTCGCTATTAATTCGGATACAACAATCATTATGCTTGTACAATTGTCTCCCTCGAGATTTCATGCTTTTCAATGAATTATCAAGACTTTTTTTGAGAAACATTTTCGACGCCGACAGTGACGAGGTAAAAACACGCGACTTTCTCAAAACAACGTCAATAATATCGCTTATATACATAAAGTTTTGACGCAATAACAATGTACAGTTTATCATTCATATATATATTTATATATATATATATATTTTTCAATATATTGCGCCACGAGCCCATCCATTTGATTCAAATGTCACAACTTTATCAGTTTAAACCGTTTTTTTTTCTTTCATGTCACCTTAGAGGGCTACGTGGCGCGATATTTTTTTAAATGGTGCGAATTCAGTTCAGCGACACTGGACGTAAATGCATGAAGCGCACGCCAAAATAATAAGAGAAAAAAAAACATTTTTTCTATTTATTTTTTCATTCTTTCATAATATCACGAGATACGGGAGAATTTTTTCATATTTTTTTTTCTTTATAGTATCTTTAAAACTATTAAAATATCAAATTGCAAGCATTAATTTGTTCCTTTTGTTCTTAATTTGCAGAAATTTGTGTCTACGAGCATAAGGCCGAGTACACTGCCCTATCCCGAGCTTTACACTTGGCAGGGATGTGCGAACTTTGTGAGTGATCACCTGGAATACGAGCCACCCGAAAGGCCACTCAAAATGGTGAGTCATTTTGATCGATTTTTATTTTTTTAATAATTTTTCAGGTTTCTCGGTTATTTCATCAATGCGCCGAGTTTTATGCGTTTACTTTTTTGTCCCAATGTTACGAAAGGATCTCATTCACACCGAGAGAAAATTCGAACGATTATTACTTGCCTTCCAAAAATGTATTCAGGAGCTAATATCACCAAGTCTTCAATTTGCAAGTAAAAAAGAAGAGCAAAACAATAGTATTTTGTCTCAAACAGATAAAATTATGCCAGTAAATCATTTGTTTGTACTTTCAAATTTTCTCTCGACGCAAAAGTGAAATATTTGATTTTAATTAAGGGCTACTGATATGAAGTTTGGACCTTGACTACCGACCCTCACATCGGACGACAATTTTCAACGACCACTTATGCTCGACTCTTGTTTATTTATCATTTATCCTCCATAAATAAATGCATAAGAAAATTATTTCGTATGCGAAATAACATTTTATATGACACTTTACGAATTTACAAATATTCTACAAGTTTTTCGTTCTTCACTTGACTTCAATGAATTGTTTTATTTTTTCTTAGTTGAAAAATGAAACTTTAGGATCGATCTTACGTGTCTCCATGAGACACTCATACAACCACACGTTCTTACATATTCTCTCATTTAAAAGCAATCATACACTTAAATATTACAATGGAATAACGATAAATCTCGCTGAAGTCAGCATTCTTAAACTAAAACCATATGGATTTTTTTCATCAAATACAAATTTGGTATATCCTCTCTCTCTCTTTTTCTCACTTTTTTATCATTATCATTATGTACATCGGGTTTTGGAACGTGATACTCTTTGGTAGACTCGAATTTACGTATTGAAAGTACCAAGATTCTTTGAACGATCCCGTTAAATCTCTTTGCGCCGCGATTAAATTACGAGTATGAGGAATACGAAGTTTAAGATAAAAGAAAATAGGAATGTAGTTCGATCGCTGAAAATAATTAACAAAAAAAAAAAAAAACAGAAAATAACAGTAGAGTCAAGTCTACCGCGAGTTTGCGAGACTTCGAAATTGCACCAATGTTAAGATTAAATACGTTTAGACGAAAAACATTGGCGAGAGGTTTGAAATATTTGAAAATCGACCACTGCATTAATTTCGTTGAGATTAACTCGAGTAAAATTAACCGATCGATTGTATTATCATTATAAATATTTCGAAAAGAAGAATAAATTGTTTAAATTATCAACTACATACGAATAGTAAATCACGAGGATCCTTCGTGATAAGTTATGTGAATTTTTGATTTTCTTTTTTTTTTTTTTAATGAAATGCAAGAATCGATTTCCAATAATTCTCTTTCTGATCGAGTGTTATGCGTTAAGCAAACCGGTTTATTTGGCTAAATTTTGGTGACCCCTTTGATCGAAATGCAGATAAGGTTTTATAGTTGAAACAAAAAAAGAAATAATAACAAAAATTTCACCGAAAAACCGGATGGCTGATTATTATAAGGAAAGAGATAAAAAATAATAAAAATGTCAGTTAAATTTCGGTCTCGTTTAACAATTATAATCACCAAGTCGAATCGACGTAAGACGGAAAAAGGTAAACGGTGTATCCCCTTGAATTATCCTATTTCCTGCTCTGCTTGTGGTTCAAAGGCGGCGACGCGGCCTTCTTTCTATAAGATTTAAGATTATCGAGTAGATACTTGAACTGCATTATCTGGAGCCTCGTAACCGCAGGATCTGAGCATCTGTCGAGCCATTTGCAGAATTTTTCACCGTGTTCGATGGCTTCTTCCGTACTTAACGATTGTTCCTCCTCGCGGCGCGGATCAGCTTCATTCATGTTCAAACTACGTTTGACGTTTTCGTTGTTGTTGTTGCAAAGTACACTGTCAAGCAGTGCTCTTGCTTTGCTGGGCGATTTTTTGGCGGCCGGTGTACCTTTCCCAGCTGTTGATGATGATATTGGGAATCCGTAATGTTTGTAGTATTGCCAGAACCATGATCCTTCGTGTGGGCTCATGGTAGGGTTGTAAGGAACCGTATGTAGTCCGACTATCTGTTGTTGTTCAGTTAGCCATTCCCACAATGTTTCGGTGGGTTTTTTCATAGAGTTATTAGTTAATATGGCATTAGCTAAATGTTGATTGATACTTTCCGTTAGGCTGTTTACCGTATCAATCCTGGGGCTTCCAACGGTGTGGTCGTGGGCTGTTCTTTGGGAGAGTGGTACATGATGTGCCGGAGTTTCGGAAGCAGCTGGTAGACTTTTTCTCGCTCCTGTTTTGGCTCCTGAATCAGTTTGCGTTGGGGCTATGACGTTTAAACTGTGCCTGGACATTTTGTTACTGGCTTTTGTATACTGAAGGCCATTCTCGACCAATCCAACTGTACTGCTGTGGGGCACTCCATTCTGTAGACTAGAGAGGCTCTTGGCCAGATTGTTACCCACGGTCGCACCCGAAAGTAGATTCAATTGTCGCAGCAACGCAGCATTTTTTTCAGGATTCATAGCGGCCATACTCGTTAATAGGCTCACGTAATCGATCTTTGAATCGTTCTCTGAATTCTCGTTGACACCGTACGACAAAGGCATGCTCGTTCCCATACTGTGATCGATTTTGGCTCTTTTCGCCGCTGGACCAGTTTCGTCTTCGCTGGAATGTGACGTTGATGCGGCCATTGCCGTAGCTGTCAAATTCGTACCTGAAGACGAAGCAGGCGAGTGGACCTCGCTATCGGGCGTTGATGAGTTTCTCGCCATACCACGAATCTTGTGCTCTGATTTACACCAACCCCGTAACGTCGACTCTGGTACACCGATGTCACGAGCTACCGATGCTTTGCTCTCACCCTCGTGCACTCTCTGTATCGCTTCCATTTTTTCAGCCGCTGATAGCGCTCTCAAGGGACGTTTCCCTGGTCTCGCTGATTCGTTCCTCATATTTGCACGCAAATTGCCACGTAACAACGGCGAACCTTCTCTTATCAAACTGTCCTCCGACGTTTCGTCGTTTTCACGACGTTGTTGCGTTGACGTTCCGACGTATTGCGGATTAAATACCTCACGATTCAACGTGTTGCCGTTAAGATTCGTCGCTGTGTTCCAACAACGACTCGTCTCCTCAAAGGCAAGCCTTGCAACGAGGTATTCCAGCGTGGCTCGGCTCACCGACGATGTATCCCAATTTCCTTCCACAATTGGATCAATTTTTACACAAAATTGAATATCCTCCTCCTTTTCGCTGCACAACACTATCTTCTTCCACTTTCAATCAATTTCGGATCGTTGAAATTTCACGAAACTGTACTTTTCGATGTTCCTCTCGGTAGAAAACTCTTTAACGAGCTTTCTGTGCATTACCAGTGACGTAACAGCTTTAAAATCCTCGTTCACTTTTCGCCAACCACTATCTCGACGCTTTTGAATGTCCAAGGGTAATAATAATAGTATACCTCGTGCTTTTAACGTTACGAGAGAGTAAATTCGTGGCGAAGGGTGGCGAAGGGGGTCGGGAGTGAGAGAGAGTAACAGATGGAACGTTCGTGGTGGAATGGCACATGCGCCAGGCCAAGTAATAAAGAGAACTTTTTTATGAATGAAACGACTCCCACCACTCTCCTAACAGCCCTGTCTCGCTTTAACTCTTCCCCCTCTTTTTCTATCTGTTATAGGTCGTGCTCTTTTTTTTTCTCTCCTTCTCTCTTTCTCTCGCACGCTCGTTTCGTTCGATTCTTCAGTCGTACCACCACAGCCAATCCGATGTGCGCGCGGGAAACAATATTATTGCTTCCAACCACGAGGACGCTAAAAACGTGATGTACACTCGTTTCACGCTCCTATCCTCACCCAATCTTTTCTTTCTCTCTTTACTCTCCTTATTTTTCTCACTTTTCTCGCTTGCTATTTTCACTCTTTATTTTTCTTCTTTTCTGTCCGCCGTCGACGTTTTATCGCGAAAGAATTTAGCGAGTCTCACGAAATGTTCGCCGGGACAAAGATGCCAACAACACGCACACAGATTTATTTTTCTTCACTCACAGATAAATGTTGATACGAGTGTTTCGAGAGACAGGATTGCCTGATATATTCTCACTTCAATTCACTCAACCACGAAGAAACTGATTTTTTTCTTTCCTTTTCGTAACTCACACTTTTTCTATCTGATCGCGTATCCTTTCGATATATTTATTTAGTATTTTCGTAGAATGTTCACGACGAACAACTTGTTCGATCAACAACGATAATACTATCAAACAGTTTGCGCGAGAAAAAAAAAACGGCGAAAATTTTAAAACTTCGCACTTTTTTCCTTTCGGACTTAGAAACAATATCTTTGGCACCGTATCTCACTTGTCGTCTTAAATTGGAAGTTTGAAAGAAACAATAACGATTTCCGCAGAATTTGACAAATATTCTCGAAATCGTCTTTTCTCCGCGTACAAATTCACACGAATTTTAAACGGTCTCGTATCTT
Source organism: Campoletis sonorensis (assembly GCA_013761285.1). Taxonomy (NCBI): domain Eukaryota; kingdom Metazoa; phylum Arthropoda; class Insecta; order Hymenoptera; family Ichneumonidae; genus Campoletis; species Campoletis sonorensis. The sequence continues at coordinate 886,213 of JACEOJ010000140.1, forward strand.
CCGATGTTTCAATATATCAAATTTATAAATGTATGTGTTACCGGTAGCTCGTGAATTCTGCGAACTAAACGAATCGCGGAAACACAAGGTTTACGTCCAGAAAAAATATCACACGGAGACGAAAATACACGCACACACACCCGCACACAACCGCGAATTGTATGGTTTATCGGGAAATTTGTACACAATAATGTTTCGTCAAATTGACACGAGTAACGAGACTCATTAATTCCCGTGAGATTAACACTTTCGTATTAAAAATCTCTGAATAAAAACAAAGAATCGGACAAGAGTTCAATATCTCCTTTCTCGTTTTTATTAACCTTCCTTTTATATTGATATTCGAAGGACGAAAATTAAATGAGCCGGTTTATTTCGATTATGAATTCGAAGCAGTCGTTTGTTGAAACCGATCGTGTATCTCGACAACGACAAATAACACTTTGACTTTTCCTTGGAGAGGAAGAGATGTTTTCGCGAGGAACCGCGACGCTCGACTGTGCCGGTGGACGCCGGTTTTCCACGGACTCGCGTCGCCTTCCCCTTCCCTTTTTTCTTATTCGCCTCTCCTTTCCTCCCCTCTCCCCTTGCCCCTTTTTAGCGCTGCCCCAATCCTCCGAACGTCTCTTGCTGACGCCAACGCCGCCACCGCCGTCGCGCGGTTATTTTCTCCCCCTTCCCCTTCCCCCTCTCTCGCGCTCTCTCTCTCTCTCTCTCTCTTTACCCCTCTTCGGGCGGATAAGTCCTTTCGCACCCGCGCCATCTACAGCCATCACACACCGTCCAAGTACTACTGTATCGCCCATAGATCTATGTATATACACACAGCGTGCTACCACCGCAGTTCCCCCATCGACAATTGCGCTCCCTCCCTCGCACTCTCGCGCTCGCCAAATAAGTTTGACTCCTCGATGGTTTCGTCCCTTTTTTTTCTTTTTTCTTCCTTTCTTATTTCTTTCTATCCATCTACGCCCTCCTCTCTCTCTCTCTTTTTTTTGCTCGATTTAGCCCTGCCCCGCGGCCTTTACTCGTGGCCAGCCCTCGACCCTTCGCGGCCACGCGATATACGAGAGATGAGAGGAAATAAAAACAGCAAAATAAAAGAAAGTCTGAAGAATATCGTACTCACCATTCTACCAACTAATATGGACAGAATTTTGCCCTGAATTAGGACTTTTCTTTGTACTTGTTTTTTTTCTCACTTCACGACGTACTTAAACAAATAAATCTCAGTTCTATTGTCCTAATGTTGAGGGTGGAATAAAATGAGAGTGTACAGAAAACCGAAAAAATATTCGGCGTTGATTTTTTTTTAGGTAGAGTCGATTATCGTCAATTTTGATAATATTTTATTATGATTTACTTCTTTTTTGTACACTTTTGTGTTTCGTACTTTTTTTAGCGTCATATTACGATGTTAACACTTTGAAATAACAATGATTTGCTATAATATTGAAGTTTACATCGTTGAATTGTAATTAAAATGACAATTCATTATTTTACTAAATTGAAAAATATTAGTCTATCCGTTTTTATTTTTATAAGCGTTATTATTGCATTTGAAAAATGCTCATTTCAATATTATCATCTGTGTACAGATGGTCGTGAATAAATATTATAAAATGCGTTGTGCCGCTTCTTAGTCATCGCGGATTACGATTACGCAGGACGAGAAATGCGAGTCCCTTCGAGGAGTTGGTTTATCATTGACTCATAGTTTTTCTCAATACCTGCTGTAGGTTTTCGGCGAGATATTTGAACCAAACGATTTTCACTATCGTTTGCATTGTAAATCATCAACGATAGACGTTGGACTCTGTACTTTTGTGGACGAAAGAACCATATTTTTTTCGCTCGATAAAAGCTCTCGGAAAAATCAATAAGCATTGACAATTTCTTCGAGGATTGACCGCGAGTCGTGAAATTATCGGTAAAATCTTTAGAAATATTTTACGCGTTTTGAAATATCTCCAAATGTGTGGCTTTTTTTTCCAAATATTCTTTTCATACAAACTTCCAATCCAATCAACTACGAGGAAAGAATCTGCTACTTTACAAACATCGCGATCGCATTTGTTTGGTTAATGATTAATACTTCGTCGACTCGCAGGGTCATTTTGACCCTGACGAATTTATCATCCGTCAATTATCCCTCCACCAGAAATATTTTCGAAGACTACTAACTTCACTTGTTCATAGATAAGATCCTTTTTTTTTCTTTTTTGCAAATCTCGTCTCGGTTTCATGATTTTTTTTGCTAGAATAGAATTTTCCATGAGTCCATCAATCCATAAGTCAAAATCGAGAAAATAATGGTTTTTTAAATTATGCAATTCCGAATTTTTATTTTCGAATTTTTATTATGCACACGTTTCAAGGAACGTTTCGAGTGTACTGTTGATTTTTTTTTCAATAAAAGCCCAGTAAAGGGCTGCCGATGCCCTGCGAATCGGGTCAAATTGACCCGATGGATAAACGAAGGGTTAAAATACGTTGAATATATTTGAAACGAGTTTTGAGCTGTACGAAAAATACTTTTCGAAGCTCTTGCGAAGCGCTTCGTGTCGAAAAATTCCCAACGTCGCAGAACTGGCTCGCATTACCCCATATTTTTGTTGCCGTACACGTGCGAGCACGCGGGACGAGGGAGAGAAGAACGAAAGAGAGAGAGAGAGAGAGAGAGAGAGAGAGAGAGAGAAAAAATATGAGAGACAGATTCTGCTATTCTCCCCCTCTCTTATCTTCTTCCTATTTACGCTGAATTCCGTCCTTCTGTCCGTGAAAAAAGTTTTCGGAGATCCAGCGCACAAACGAGGTCCAAGTAACCACCACGAAGCTCAACGCGGCCGTTGGTTCGCGCACGAGCTCTTTTTCTTCTCTCTTCCTCTCCACCTTCTCCCTTTCTCTCATTCCCTCTATTTGTGTTAGTATATCCAACTCTCTTTTATTTCTCCTCTGTTTCCCCCCGTCCCTCTAGTCCCGAGCGACGCGTAATGAAAGATCGCGCGTGCAGAGGAAAAAAAATGGCTGCACGCTGTATTTCGGAAATGTGCGGATTTAGAGCCATGCGATAATATCACGTGGCGCTATAATCGACGATCGAATAATCAATCCCGCGATCAGCAAAAGGGACAAGACTTGCCAAAACTTCTGACAAGCTTGTTTCCCTTCATTATGCAACAACCAAGTCTACCACGAGCCGAAGGAACTTCAGCTAATTGACATCTCGTAACAAAGAATTAGGCCTAAAAATACCCAGTGTATGGGTTAAAGTTTCTCTCTTAGGAAGGAAGCTTTTACGTTATTTCGAAGCATTTCTACACGTTTGCGGTTCAATCGTTCTTAATCCTTTAGATTTTGATGTTGATAAGTTTATTTATGCGGTTATAATCACACAACGTCATTGATGCAATTTTTTCTCTCGGTTTCATTGAATTTGAATCGGTAGGAACGATTCGACAACTCTGAGTTCTTTTTAGAAATGTATAAATCGTTGATACAGGACTGAATTAGCTGTGAGATGTTAGTTAAGAAGGTAAGATTGATAAAACGGGGTCGAGAGAGAGCTTAAACAAAAATTACCCTCGGACTCTCCGGTTTAGGTCGAATAATCGCATTTCCAGTTTCAATTTTTCCTACAATCGTGACGAATGATTGGTTCAATTGAATGAAAATTGAAAAATAAGATTCTGAAGGACTTTTTGAATGAAACAAAATTGTGGAACCATAAAACGAAAGCTTCGACTGTTCGAATTAATACGCAGGAACGAAAGTATCGATGTAGTCAAAATTTGAGGAATAGATGCTTAAAAGTGTTCGTCCACATATAATACCAAAGCTTCAAGTCCAAAAGATGGATTCACCGTGTCGATCTTAATTGAGGCAATCTATCAGTTGCGAGGTCAGTGAAAATCCTGCTGCACTTTTAATTCTAAGAGACTTGACATTTAAAGAAAAATCTAAGTAGCACGTCGTTCTCATTGTTGCGTCAAAGAACAAGGAGTAGCTTTTCTTATTTCCGATCGAAATATCAAGGACGACGTCCGAGAAAAGAGTGTTTTTCATTTATCACTTTCGGACTAGCTCGTGCAACTGGTAGACATAACTTAAACAACGAGGATATTTATTTTTCTACAAGTTCGAGTGTAAAATATCCTGTGAACAGAGAATTGGAGCAGATGGAGTAAAAATGAAAAGTTTTGCCGATAAATTAGCTTCTGTATATAAACACACATACATATATGGATAGAAATTTATGTAGGTGGATATTGCGAATGTGGTGAATTCATGAATGGAAGTTGGGAATGGGTACAGAGAGAAACGGAGGTAATTCAACGTATTCCACGTGGTTTTATACAGACATATATATGTATATAAATATATATATGTATATAAACGTGTATACACATGGCAAAGCGGCGCAATGATCCATTCAGTGTTTCTGTTATCTCATTCATATCTCGAGCGAATGGATGGGCGATACGGGTTGTGAGAGAAGTTTCAAACGTGTGCAAAAGAGATAGAGAGAAAGGGAGAGGGAGAGAGAGAAAGAGAGAGAGAGAGAAGGAATGAGCGAGAGTAACTCTATACGCGAACGGGTTACTTCCGAACTCCACTTCGTCTTTCTCCAACCTCGCCCTCTGTCTCTCACTCTTTTTCCCCCTTTCCAATTCTCCTATCTTTCTCCACCTCACTTTTTCTCTTAACACCTCTCCTTTTCATCTTTTCATCTCCCTCACTCTCTCCCCCGCATTATAAGATCAAGGTCCGCTCTCTTTTCCCGCACGAGATTTACTCGAACGATCCTTCATCCCGTTTATTTTATTTCACTCTTTTTTTTTCTTCGTCTCGCTTGTTTTCACTTTTCATCTTTTCGCTCTTTATATAACTCCCTCGACATTTCTTAACGATTTCACTTTGTTTCTTTTTTTTTTTACCCCTTAAATGATACTCAAGATCAAGGTCTTGCTGTTTTATTACTGTTACCATTGAAATTCATTTCTGGGCTCATTAAATAACGAAACGATCACAAAACACCAGTTTTTTTAAACGATCTTTATTTTCGCAAGACATTTTTTCTTACAAACTCTTTTTTTCATTACTGTTTTACCAGTTTTTCGATAAACTGCCAACAATTTTGAACGCTGTGACAATTATTCAATTAATTATTAAACGCGATTAGTGCAATTTAAATTCGTCATTGATTGGATCGTATTTGCTGGATATTGTGAATTGAAATATTTTATACAGTTTGATTTTCTTTTTTTCATAAAGTTTCTGGATCTTCCGTTATTATTATTTATCGAAATATTATTTTGTTGCACAAGTGAATTTGTTAATTTTCGTATCTTCTGTTGTTAGATTGTTGCATATGCATATGCGTTTCCGTGCACGTCTCTTTGCGCTGTTTGCGGGTCGGGTCGACCGTTAGTAATTAGTACAATTAATTCGCACCTGTCTTTTTCGTTGAATAGCTGCTCGTACGCATGTCAGCGGGCGATAGGAAACTTTCCGTTACATAATCCATTGGTACGTGAAAATAAAGCGTTTTTCGTACAGCGTAATGCTGAAAAAAAAAAAAAAAACATTATTATTTTCTAAACGTCTGAAGAGTTAGACAAAAAAAAAATTACGAAAAATCGTGAGATGTAGAAACAAAAAACGAATGAGAAAGATCGATTTGCAGCAAAATAAAATAAAACTGTAGCACAATAGTAACGTGAACTTTATCGAATTGAATATAAACAACGTCAAATCATTAAATCACAGCAAATTCATTCATTACCATTTAATCGCTGTTTTCTTCTAATTTTATATTCCTCCCCTTTGACTTCCAGATTACACGATATGTATTTATTTTGTTAGATTTAACACTCGTGACATAACAAGGGTGTAAATTGATTTTATATGATCTTATCTATTAACATCCAGAACGAATTGGATTGATAAAACGGTTTAAATGTCTTGACTCTGCGTGGAATAGTGACAGTCTCCAGGGCTGGCTGAAAATAAACAGCTAAAAAGAGCATAATGTATCACGAGTGAATGATCTTTTGATGGGAGATTCCGAACAGGCTATTAAAACCAACGATACCCGGAGAGTGAAAGAGAAAAAGGGAAGAGACGAAAGAATGAGGGAGAAAAAAGCTCTGGTACCACCGTGAAAGATTCACGACGATAAGCCGAGAGAGCAACCCCTGCATTTACTGTTTTTTTCTAACTTTCTCTTTCTCTCTCTCTCGCTCTCTCCCTCTGAACCCACCCCCACATAACATTCTCCACCCATCGCATTTCTCATCCCAACAAGCTGGGATTAAACACTTCAAACTCCGAATCTCCCTCTTTTCCGGCTCGCATTTCATTCATCATAATAAAAAAATATTTTTTTTTTCTTTTCTTTTTTTTTTTTAACTTCATCATATGCTTGCTCTACAAGTGTCCCACAGACTCTCTGATTTTTCTTTGTGTTCGCACAATGGATGCATCACCGGTGTACAAGCTCCATGATGAATTTAAATCTCCTCCCTTCATCATAACAGCTGTTATGTTTTGGCCTTTAATGCACTAGATCTCGCGATTGATTTAAAAAAAAATTCTGATCTTTATTATTCAAAAACATGTAATACCTGTTACACAAAATTCGCCTCTCCAAATGATAAATTATCTAATCGACAAGAATTTGTAGTTTTTTTTTTATAACGATATCAATGATTTTCGTACTATGAATGGGTTAATAAAAATACAAAAAATCAACTAATGAAGAAACAATGAGAAAAATTCCGAGGAATTTTGGTGATAGTGTCATTTTTCACATTCGAAAGAAATCCGTTGCAAGCTGATTAGGGGACACGCGCTAATCTCGTCAGCAAAAACTTGCCCCAACCAACACTCGGTCGAAATAATTAAAAGTTTCCCGCCTCAAAGCAAATGATAAAGCTGCAAATGAGAGAGATCAGAATAAGAGCGAGAGCGAGAGAGAGAGAGAGAGAAAGAGAATGAACAAAAATTACGTTAACCCTCATCGTGCCACTTGCTTGCTTGACGAGGGGCTGGGGTAAATGAGAGGAAAAAAAAAAGAAAGCAACTTGGAAGAACAAGATCGATAGCCACCCTCGTCACTCGCCCACGGGTATTTCGGAAGAAAATGAGAAAGACGATGTGTGTATATGTGTGCAAGAAAACGCGAAGGGGGATGGTCAAAAAAGAAAGCATGGAGTTTTGTGCGCGGCAACAGGAATCCCCTAAGCATCCTTGTCGAGGTCTCCGCCCACGTGTACAGCGTAGAGAGTGAAAGAGGAAAAGAAACGAGATGAGAATACATAGGAAAAGGGAAGCAGAGCAAGCTAGAAAATGCGGTGTTATATATGGAAGGGTGTTGAGGAAAAGCGAAAAAGGGAGACGGGGAGAAAGAAAAGAAAAAATTTAGTAAACAAGGCAAAAGTGCGATTTCCACACCCACAGCATATGCGAGACATCGAAGGTGCACGCACGCGAAGTACAATTTTTTGTGTGTACGATACAAAACGCGATCTGGTTATCTTACAATCGAGGTTTTGATTAACATTATTAATAATAAACTTTAGAATAAACAATAAAATAAACTACTTTACATTTTCCGTAACTTTGAATGGTAATTGCTACAGAAAAGTATAGTAATAGCATTTCATATTTGTAATTTATTGGCTTTGCCAAATTCGCAAAGTGCAATCTTCTTATACTAGTTTACGACCCATGCGAAAAATAATAATTTTCAACGAAAATGACTCTCTGAAAGAGCCTCGAGTTAATCCTTCTTCCAGAAGTATTATGAGCCTGACCTTGGATTATTGTTCCATTGTCACCTTTCATCATAGATTAAGAATCCCAAAGTGGAATTTAACGACTGTAAATTGAACGTCGCCAACAATGAATGACCATGATTCCAAGAAATTTTACAGTCTCGATCATTAGGATAGTTGAAGATAGTGAAAAAACGATTTGAAACTTAACGCCCGAAACATGAAATTCCAATGATTTCGAGCTCTCCACCAGCATCGAATCGCATCGATTTGAAACTTAACGTCCTCAAGCCGCTCCGATCGGACTCGCAGTATAATTCTATAAACCCTCTTCTAGTGTTAAACCTTGGAAAGTAACCTTATGTTATCTGAACATGCAGCCATTCGCCACTGGTGGTAATCAACGTATCAGCAGATATCCCAGTGATAAAGATGCCCTGTAGGTATAAACAAAATGGCACACAGGTTCAGGCTATCGGACGTTATGGCCTTCTGGAGTGTGTGTTGTACACAGCTCCGGTTAGTTCGGAGGGAAAGCATCGTTGGTAGAGAGCTGCAGCAGCAGTTGCGTTAGGAGCTAAAGCAGATAGAACCGAGGGAGGAAGAAAAGGGATGGAGATAGAATATAGTAGATGGCTCTCTGGGTGCTACAGCTCTCTGACGTATACAGACGATGAGGGCAGTACACACTGATGTATATACATACATACAGCTTTACGGATGAAACCGTGGATTGCTGCTTTTTAGAAGGACACGCTCCGCGTGGGATTGCTTCGTGAACCGTAGGGGTTGAGCCCTTTTGCTTGGCAGGTATTCGTGCTCGTGTATATAGTGACTAAGCTGTACACCACAGGGTACAGAAACATATATATATACGTATCAGTAACCGTGACTCTACTACGTAGAAACGCATACCAGGGTAGGAACAGCGATAGTCCAACGATTGAGTCTGTTTATCTATATATATATACATACTAGATGTGTATATAGTGATATAGGGAAGGTTAAAGGGAGATGGTATTGGTGTAAGGGTCTCCGTGGAAATTTACCGGAGCGCGAGTTACGGGGAAGTTGCTCGTGGCTCGTTGAGTTCGCGCGCCCTCGTCGCGGGTTTCTCTTAGCATCACGCGGCTTCTCTTTCTTTCTCTCTGTCTCTGTCTCGCTCTCTCTTTCGCACTATTTCGTTCTCTTTCTTTTTCTTTCTCTCTCTCTCTCTCGCTTTCTACCTATGGCTAGTAAAAGCAGCAGCAGCAACGTGAAGAGACGACGACGGCGACAACGGCGTCGGCTAAGAGCAAAGGGGCGCCAAGGGTTCGAGTCGCTAGTCCGTGGGAGGGTGGACCCCGCGGGGTGCGCGACGTTGACGAGGGGGTTGGAACTACCAAAGCTTTATACGTATATATACACTTGCGGGCGTGTATATATATATATATATGTAGACGCATACACAGTGGCATGAGCAGCAGGCAACGGGTGGACGCGCGGAATGAGGGTGCGAGAATCGAGGGTTAAAGGGAAAGAGGAAATACGCGACGAACGGACGAACGAATCGGAGGTTCCAACGGGACGCGGGGTACGAGGGAAGTAAAACGAATGACGACGACCTAGAGAAAGAGAGAAAGAGAGAAAGAGAGAGAGAGAGAGAGAGAGAGACAGAGAGAAACGAAGATTGAGGATAGTTTCGTGGAAGGAACTCTCCCGCGATCCTCGACGACTATATATATGATTGGGTGACGTTTTCGTCGACTGTTCAGATATGTATATGTATATATCTTTAGTGTTCATTAAATTTCGTGCAGCTGAAGGGATTTTAAATCCTCAATAATAGAAAGTAAGAAAGCGTTTTATGGTCGCAAAATTTTCCCCCATAGTTTCCAATGAGTCACTAAACAGGTATATCGAGGGTTCAAATCGTCATACACCTCATTGTCATCCGTCGACAGCAGCCTTATATTTTCGTTGAATATATCTTTACGATCATATTTTTCGCGCTATTTCTGGCATATTCAAACATTATATTATGAGTCAATTTGACCTCCAGGGAAATATTTGAATCGTGCAGTCTTTTGATGGAATCTCGAGTATATTTGCCGACACCACAGTGAAAAAGTAATGCGAATAACAAAATCGAGATTTTGACGAAAGGAAATGAAAAAAAAATGCACACAACCTATCCCTGTCGCGTATCTGGTCAACGAACTTTTGAACTATATAGATCGCTCTGCAACCCCCCAGAGGGTGACAACGAATAAGGGGTGCAGATAGAAGAGCGAAGATATAGTACAGCGAACGAGAAAGACGGAGAGATAGAAAGAGAGAGAGATGGAAAGTGTGGTGGTCGTTGGTTCCGTGCGGATGAGATGAAAGCTAGAGCACCGAGGAGACCAAGTGATGGGCTACGACGCTGGATGGCAAAGATGCGCGGTGTGTGGGTGTGACGATCTGTCTGCATGCATATAAGTGTGTGAGCTAGCTCGTGTGTATAAAGCCGCTCTACGGAATATATAGAGAAGAGAGGAGATGAAGAAGGCTAGGCAAGCAGGCGAGGCACTATAACGCGGCGGAAGGTGCCAGCGGGTCGACAAGAAACGTTGAGCTCCTAGGTACTCTCTTCCTATCCATACGTGGTGTACATAAATGTATATATTCTCATGTAAATAAGAATATCTATAGCGCTACTTCCACGCAGAATATTTCATACTGGTTTGAATGATAATTTTTGTTATCAAGTATTCCCGCGAACAATTGTCGACCACGTGTGTCTATTAAAAAAAAAACTTCCACTTCATAGCCTTTCAATGCACCATGAGAATCGCTATTTCGTCAATAAGTTCTAGATTTGTAAAGTAAAAAGTGGTTTCGATCAAAAGCAAATGTATTCCGAGGATCTTGGATCCTTAAAGATTTCCTTTATCAATTCGAAAGAGCTGTTTATTTCTTGAAGAAAATCGTTTGAGACATTGCTTCTTTATTGTTTAACTTTATATTTCAAAAACTCCTATGAATTTTCAACCTCGCGGGGTTGAAAATAATGCAACTTGATGGAACTTTTTTCCGATATCAATGACGAAGGTAAATTCGGCCGAAAGTTTCGATAACTTGAGAATCTCTGTATCAAGTATTGTGAATTCTTGCTCGGTATCTCGAAGTACACATATAATACATAGTACTATCGCGAATTGCATGTAGATGTATACGGAGTGCGCTATCGTGAGCCATTTGAAGGCGCAGTACTGGCTGGAATCACACACATACACATAGAGTCGTAGTTAAGCTTATTCGCGGAGCTGTAGCATAACGTATATATTTTCAAAGTACTACGGGAAAGTATATAGATATATACATATGGATGTTTATATCTATATAGAGAAGTGAACGTAGTACGGCAAAGGGAGAACTAGCGCGAACGCGAACGCGCGGTTGAAAGGGGGATTGCACGTGTGCTGTGCGAATGAGTCCAACGGTGATGGTATAAAGGCGAGGAAGAGAGCGATTGAGTGCGAGTGAGATAGGGGTAGAATATACGACGATGATGGTGGCCACAGGGAGCCAGAGGCCAGCAGGGAGAGCAAGAGCCTGTGTGTTCGCAGCTAGATGGCTATGGCTATGGCTAGCGCAAACGCGTCACGAATAGAGAGAACGAGAGAGAAAGATAGAGAGAGGGAGAGAGAGAGAGAGATAGAGAGAGAGAGCGTGAAGAGAAGTAATGCCTGGTGGTGGTGGGTCCGTGTATATTCCGCAGTAAACGGGCACACAGGCCTCATGCTCTCTGGCCGCCGCCGTCGTCGTCGTCGTCGTCGGCGACGACGACGTCGGACCCTCGCATGGCCTGCAGCTGTCTCCTAACCCTCCCCCTTCTCGTCTCTCTCTCGTCGCGCAACCCTCGGCGGCCTTCTTCTCGCTAAGTTCGTATATACACCTATATATTCACACATAGATGTGTATTATATGTATACACACACTACTATCTCACCCTCCTAAACCCCCATCCCCATCCCTTAGTGAGTGTGGGCTCTCGCAGCAACGGCAGCAGCGGCAGCAGCAGCAGCAGCTCACGAGAGAACTTCGCTCTCGCGGACCTCTGTATATTCTCCGTCTCAGTCTCTTCGCGTACACATAGCGTGAACGCTATCGAAGCGTAAGAGAGAGAAAGAAAGGAAGAGGAAAGACCGCGATGTGCTTGCACGTCCACGTTATGTGTTGAGAGAAACCCAAAGGGAACGAGAGAGGAAGAGAGGAGCGAAAACGAACGGCTCTCGCGCGGTGGTCCCCGTTTCTCTCTGTCTTACTTTGCCAATTTCCCCATTTTGTCTCTCTTCCGCTCTATACCTCTCAAGCTTCTCCACGGGTTCTCTTCGTCTCGTTATATATAGATGTATATATATATATATATACATATCGGTCGAGATGTTGTATACACATATCTATATATATATATAGATCTAAAGGTAACGCGAACGTCGAAACCTCACCCTCTGCGAGGCTCTCTTGCTCTTCATCCCGCGCAACCCCGCGTTCTCAGCGAACCCAATCCAGCTCTTGCGCTCTCGCTCTGCCTCAATGCTCGTTCTCTATACCCTCCACCCTATACCTATACCACCCCCTTTTCTACTTCACCATACACCCTCTCCCCCTTTCTTCCTCTCTCTCCCCCGTCCGTTCTCGTCCTTCCATAACGCTACAGCTACGTGTTCTCTGCTTCTCTCGCGCTCTCGCGCTCTCTGTCTCTCTCTCTCTCTCTCTCTCTCTCCCTATCCCTTTCTCTCTTACTCTATCTCCTTTTGCTCTATGCAATGTACTAGAGAGAGCTATACCCCGCGAACGACCGTAGAGAAACCCAACTCAGTGTAAATACATAGCTGCAGACACACGACGACCAACCGACCGCGCTTTCCAAGAGCACCGCTATTCTCTACTCCATCGTGTACACACATACTTGCAACTAGACGAAAGGGCCTTATCGAACAATTTCAAGACCCACATTGACGTTGATCACGCGCCTTTCCCTTTGGCAGCCGATTCGTACAGGAGATTTCGCACGTAATAATAAGATGTTGGAATCAGATTCAAAATGTGTTTATTTTATCGACGATGATTAGTCTTCCGAAAAGTCATATCCTGAACGGTGTGAACATCAAATAGGAAATTTCATTATAAAATTGAGTCAAAATCTTGTTTTCAATCATGTATCAACGTCTTCTCCATTCTCTTTGTATCAACCTGCCCAATATTCCTTTGTATGCGGTGTTCCGTAAAAGTAGACGAGCACAAAAGTCGTCACAGTTTACGTGAAATGTACCGTATACATTAGAAACTGTATAGCAGGCGGTACAGCAGAGGCGAAAGGATTGAGAGAGTGAGAGGAAGAGAAAAAGGAGAGAGAGAGAGAGAGAGAGAGACAGGCGTAGTATACTCCGAGCTTAGGTTATATAGTGAGGCGGATAAGGACGAAGCAGAGAAGGGCCAGAGGCGAAAGCAGAAGCGCAGCAACGTGGCTGGCCTGGTAGAGCGGCAACGTTCTCTCGCCACCAACGTTGCCTCTGTGCACCCCCAGGGCTCACTACTCTCTTGCTTGCTTTCTCCTCCTTCTGCTCTTCATCCTCATCCTCCTCCTCCTCATTCTCCTCCTCCTCCTCCTCCTCCTCCTCCTCCTCCTCTTCACCCTTCCGCGTTTCTCTCGCCACCACGATAGTTAACTCGCGGATGGAGAAAACGGGGTATGGCGTATCCCTGCGAGAACCACCATATATAGTTACATGCCACAGGGTATATCCAACCCTATCGAGGTGTACTTCGTTGCAAACATAAGGGTATACGTATATCAATGATATATACATGTATATGATGACGTGTGTGTGTGTGTGTGTGTGTGTGTGTGTGTATTAGTCTGTGTGTAGAATTTAGTTGAAGAGGTATAACCCAGGAAGAGCACGTTGCTCAGCACTGGCAAAACGTATATACGTGTATTTAATGGTGTAGGGAAGTTTTGCTAGTGTGTTGAAGGTTTTAACATGGTCATAGCTGCTTCAGGTACAAGAGGTGGGCTTAGTTACAAATATGGTGAAGAGAGCTGCCCCACAAGGGTTGCAAGATTCAAATACGATAGCGTGTGAGAGCGAGAGAGAGAGAGAGAGAGGGAGAGAGTGTGGAAGAACTGCAAGTGATGAAGTTATTAACCCAAGAGAGTATCGTTATTATTGTACTTTCGAGGGATACGTTTACCGGTAAATTCGTAAAAGTCAGTTTGTTCGCTACAGTCGATCGGTATTTCCTTGAACTGAGGTTAATTGCTCCAGGTGATTCTAGGTTTTCATGGTTTCCTATTGATGGGATTTTGGGTCAGTAAATTAAGAAGTTAGTGGGCGGTTAATGATTTGATGTTAATTGGACTGTCGATAAATGTCAGGAAATAAAAACACTGGCAGTTGAATTGGTTGACGAATTTCGACAAAGTTGGAATCGGTAACTCAATTTAATGTAAATTGTTGAAAATCTGATGAGTCTCATTATTAGGGTTTATTTAGTTGTATCCAATCAAATATTAATATATTCATAACGATTTGTCAAGCGAATGATTGATGTAACAGGGATGATGATGCACTTGATAAATGAAGACGAGAGCCGATGTGGTCGGACAATGTGTGAAAATGCTTATCTGCCGTCCAACCCAGAGTCCATTTATAAAACGTCGAGTTATCACGGGTTCATATAATCCGCTCGTTGACATGTTATGTATTTTTAGTTGGTTGCGAAATCACCCACTGGAAAAGTCGGTACATAAAGAAGAGAACAAGTTTTAACTTCAATAAAACGTACCAAGGGAAGCAACACCCCCACGATCCACAGGCGTCCTCCTGATTTAAGTGTATATACGAGATATACAGTACATTTACTGACAAAAGTTTGCTAATTCATACACCACTGAGGGGTTCAAAACATATATACCCTAACCATGGAGTTTTATTCAGAATATATATGTATATTTATATTTAAATTATATAAACCGGTGGAGGCTTAAACGATCAACGAATGTAACTACCCCTAAAATAATAGCTCAAAATCCTAACACGTGTTGTGGAGTCTAAATTAAATGAGTGATGAATTCACTGATAAACCCTAAGGACTTTGTGATGATATTTTCAACACACGATGTAACAAAGTTAGTGTGCTCGATCCATTTAGTAAAATGAATACAACGGTCAAAGGGTCATCGATAGCTGTTAACCCTTGTTGGTCATTTAGGGTTCGGATGACCCCACACTCCACTTTAGAGCTAAATAACGGTAGGCTCTTGTTGTCTAATGGAGATATTTGAAGTTTTACAATGCACTGGGGCGTCAACCTAACCCCCATGTGACCGGAACGTGAAAAGGTTTTTTTTTTTTTCATTGTGTTCGTACAAGTGTCATTCATAAATTGTAAGAAACACTGCACACTATTTCTCCTTTGTTAATCACAGACTCGTTTTCATTCCTGCAAATTTTCTGGGGATTCTTTTTTATTTTTATCCAAGGAATAAACGCACACGTACTTTTGGATTTTTTGATGCTGACATTATTTCGATTTCGACAGTCAGTAGAATCATCGTAATTAGGCTCCAATCCGGTGAATTCTTTTTTTCTGCGTGTCTACTGCGTGGATACGATTTTTCACGTAATGTAGTGAATTTAAATTTTCGTTGTTTTGGAAATGCTTCTTGTGATTTTATTTGACGACGATTTTTGCAAAAAAGATTGATTGATGAATTTATCGCATTCGTTAGTAAAGATATCCGGATTAAGCATAAGCATTATGAACCTTAGGATCCCACAATCAATTGTTTCCGACGTGAAATCACCCAAAAGTGTAATTAACTGCCCTTCAATCGATTTAATTAGATTTAATTGATTAAATTAATTATGAAATAATTCATTTAATCAATTAATTCGTAGTTTCGATAACGCGGAGAATGACATTCGATAAAGTCGCATTCGGTGAACGTTTTATCATGAAAACCCAGATCGAAAAATAACAAGAAATTGTTGAAAAATGTTCGTACGGAAGAAATTTGTCGGGCTCGTCGCTCAATCACCATATTGTAGGTTTCTGAAGCGTTTGATAATCTCTTCCGTGGCCGATTGTTGTTGTCAGAACTTCTCGTTTGTTATAGTTTTGTCGAAACACCAAACTTTCAACAAATTTTTCATCAGAGTAATCACGAACGTAACATAATGATGTGAAAAACATCTTTTCTTTGTTGTTATTTTCGGTGTGTACTTAGTCGCTAGAGATATTTATATGTTACTTCAATATTTATATACAAATATGATGGGTGATGGATATACACGTGCAGAACCTTGTATACTACACTTTTCATACTACATACTATACTATGTAATCCACGTGCTATAAGAATATACATGTACGTATAGATATATACATATATATACATATACATCGTTCAGCTGGGACTTCTCCCTCGTTTAGTCCTCATCCCATTTTGCCCTCTTTTTCCCTCCTGGCCTGCTTATATCGACGAAGCTTTCGCGCCCTCGCGTCGTTCATAAGAGAGGGTGAAAGGGAGAACAACAGAGAAAAAGAGAGTAGACAAGAGTTTATTGGAACTGTAGCCCGACTGGGCCAAAAGTAGCCAAAGCCTGAGCGCGATTTGCAGTCTCGAGCGTCGTTCTCGTGCACGGCGGGTGGCGCAACCTAAAGTCCCTGTGACGCGCCGTGTGTATAGAGCCGCGAAAAAGGGAGAAAAAAACAGGGAGAGAGCGAGAGAGAGAGAGAGAGAAAGAGAGAGAGAAAATAGCACCGAAAAACGTGTCGGAAAAAACGTGCAAGGAGAATGGGGGTTGGAGGAGTGATGAGAGAATCCGAATGTTCTCGTTGGGCGTAGCGCCGGAGAAAAGAAAAAAAACAAAAAAAAACAAAAAAAACAGGGAGATGAAATCCACCCCCGCGGCGACTTTTCTACAAGAACTTGCGCAGCCGGACGTTGCAGGAAGAGCCGAAGCTTCTTCATATATACCTACGTTATTCCGCATCGAGTGAAAAGAATTTTTGTAAAGGTGAACAAATCTTTGGACGACGTTTGAACAATTTCATTAGGACATTTTACTGTTTCTTATTACGCCAACCAAGATGATACCATCAAAAATTGGCGATAAAGAATTTGTTGCTCTTATTTCATGACGTAATCGAGAACGGAGCTGAAACTGTTTCTTCCTTCAAATAAAAAATCGCTCAATCATTTTTTCGATTTTTTTGTTTCGATTGATTATCGCTAAGACTTTGCAATCGGGGTTTGACTTCCTGAAAGCATTAAATAGTTGATTCCTATCCAGATGCTGTGGTTAATTCGAGGTTGACACACCAGAATTGACACACTTGACTTCGCCAGAATTACGTTCACTTGTTGCAATGAAAATCTTTTTTTTTAATTTCGCGTCATGTCATCACAAATCGAAATAATCATGAATTTTTAGCGAGATTTTTACTAAAATTCTACCTTTTCCAAAAGTCAAGGTTTCCAACACTCCGATTTTATATTCTCAGCACAATTCCCTTGGTGCACACATATTAAGAAAGTGTTGAAACGGTACCCTTAATTTTCCTTAAACTAAGAATCGATCGAAGTACTACTGATGACAGGCATATTAAGTAAATTCGGGGTCAAATTGAAATAGTGGGTCAATGCAGTGACAAGACCTCAGTCTGTTAACGAAGCTTTGAAAAGAAAAACAGTTCGACAACTGTTTCTAACTGACTGCAAAGTTTCTTTTCTCTCTACGAAAATTCTTATTTGTTTTTTTTTTTAATTCTAGAATAAATATTCATATGTATATATATGTTTACTTCGTTGCACCTCCTACTTTTCAGTATCAACTCGTAGGTTGCAAATATATATCAATTAGATCACCGATCTCGGCTACTAGTGCTGATCGATGCTTGAAAATAAAAGTAAGGAGATACGTCGCTTTTAGACGATCCTTCGGACTCTATTTCTACGTGCCATTCGGAATTTATATACCTTCACATATACATGCGCATGTATATAAAAGCGTGTATATAATACAGTAAGGAGAAAATAGGGTACGAGTTAAACCAGATAGAAATCCTACTTCTGTCTTTTTCTATGTCTATTGCCTCCATCGACTTTTATATACCCATTGAAGTACTCGAAAGGACCTTTCTTTTTTCTGTTCTTGCCTCACATAATTACCTTTATAAATCCGTTTTCTCACATTTCCTCAGACTATTTTTATAATCTATGCTGTGAGAGACAATATCTCTGTTTAAAAAGAACTTTTCGTCTGCAATAAAGCGACGTGACGAGATGGCACGAATCAGGAAAATTAACTTCCTATTTTGTCATCCTTGCGGACGCGTTTAACAATGATTGAGAGTTTTTATGTGAGATTGAAAAATATTCAAAGGAATATAAATTAAACTATGAGTCACTCTGAATTTTCCGCGGTCTGGCTTCAGCGGTCGTTAGTTTGTGAAACAGCTTCGGGTGCGAGGCCAACACTTGGTTGGGTTACCGGTTAGCCACGCACAGGCTTAAGTATTATCGTCCTTGAATAGAGACTAAAACTAAATAGAATTATAGTCACCTGATATATAACTGCTGGGTTTTCCACAGTTTTATTTGGCCCTCGTGAAAATGGAAGACAAGAGAGAATTAAGAAAGAGTGGTTTTGGACAACACTCCGGGGAGTCTTACGAGTATAAGTACTTTGCAGTGGGGACAAAAAAAAAATAGTAATTTTTACGTGTATAATTGTTTTTTGGAGGGTTCTATCAGAGGATAAATTCACAGAATAAAATTCTTCCACGACGAGGTGAAAAAATGTTTACTATTATCCGAGGATAGAAGGATAAGCTCTTTTCTCTTCAAGCTTTTTCACTTTCTTTCTTTTTTCACTATTTTTAGAGGTAGAAAAAAAAAAATATACATACATATTTTGACCCACAAGGGCCGGTTTTAAGGGGACAGGAAAACGACGACTGGGAAAACAACATTTCGCAAATAATGACAACCCTCGATGATTTCATTGGTGTAATACGTTTCATGCCATAAATAAGTGGCGAAAACACGCTTTTAAAGTGGCGAAGAGAGTACAAAGGAGAAAGGCCTTAACTTGCACAGAAATACTTTTAATTGTGTTGTCCTCAACACACCCGAGTTCAATGGGTGGTAAAATACTTTTTGCCAGTAATGTTTGCAAGCCGAGTTGAGCCCCCCAACAGTGAATTCCCGACAGTCACGAAATACAATCGTCTCCTTTCGCTCGATGATAATAATAATGTATACGCGGTCCTTCTTTTACAACCAATGTTTCTTTATAACCGAGGGGTACTCAGACCTCGAATATATTACGGGAAGTCGCGGTTCATGAAACTAAATTCGACCTTTTTCAATGACAATTCAAATGAACTCTGCGTTAACACAAACTGCATTTGAGCAATGAACAAATTCATGATTTTGAAAAATGATGCAATAGTACATTCTCACGTTATTAAACGTTCCCGATTTTTCATCAAATTCAACAACCATAAATTCGGAATTAGGCAATACAGAGATTTAGAAAAAAATTATTTGTTCCTGAAATAAGTCGATGAGATGCGGAGACATTTGTGAAGCAATTGGCCTTGATGTTGCGAGCAGAGTTCACAAAATAATGCAATATCGTTTTCAACGTATTTTTTTTAAACTAATTAGCCCACTCTTTTCTCCAGCGTGGAATGTTCCTCGTGTGAAAAAATATAGTTTAATTTGCACTATTTCCCTGGTTCTGTGATGACGAAGAGAATGATGTGCGATAAAGTTGCATTTGATGAACATTCCACAATAAAAGCTGTGAAAAAGAGGAAGAAAGTTGGGAAAAACGTTTAATATGAGAAAAAAAAAACTTGAGATCTCTCCCCAGGTAACCAATAACTTCGTTGTAAGTTTCCGGGGCTAAAAAATTCATGTTTATTTCATTACTTTTTCAATAGCTCATGACAAAAAAAAATCAAAGTCCGTGTAAGGAAAAAAATGAACAATTCAATCCGCGCAAAAAAGTTGATAAAAAAATCTATTGTTAAAACAACGCAGCGTATAAGAAAATGAGAATAAATGCGAAAATCGAGAAAAATTCGGAATAATATTGCACCAAGTGTCCTTGGTTCGATGGATTTGTATAAATAAAGAGTCTCGTCATTAAGGTTTACGCGATGCGTGGTAGAGGACGAAAAATAGTGACGTCGCGTTAAGCCGACTGTACAGGCGTGGCGGGCGCGCAATGTCTTGCACAGCTCGAAGAACTTCGAGGCGATAATTTTTGTCCGATTCTCAACGGGCGGTCCTGGCAATGTTCGTTGAGCCTTCCTCCGACGTATATGCTGTGTATACACAGACATTTTGGAAAGGATATAGACGCGCGGTAACCACTTTATACAGATGTACGCTTATGTACGTATATATACATATATATGTATATAAAGTGGTTACCATTGGTGCCAATGGTTCTGCTTTTCAGAGACGAAAACGAGGGTTCGTTTGCTCACTGGCGTCCGCGAGCTCGTTTAGCGAGAAGAGCGACTCCGCGCCGTGGCAATGCCGCCAATTGTCGTTTACTTTCCCCGGCGAGCCAGCCAAAGGTATGAAAAAGAGATGAAACGTAATAAAGAACGAGAGAGAAATAGAGGGAGATAGAAATATGTCGAGAACGACGAAAAATGGAGGGAGAAGGAGATGGAAAGAGATAGAACAATAAAAGTGGGAGAAAAAATAAACGAAGAAAGAAGGAGAGAAGAAGAAAAAAAAAGAAAGCGCGGGAGAACAACAATGAGAGAGAAAGAGAGAATGAGAGAGAGAGAGAGAGAGAGAGAATGAGAGTGCAGTATGAGTTGGATAGGGGTTGATGTCGTATATTCGCGTAGTGTATAGCGCGAAGGGGTGGTGACGAGAAAGGAAAGAGAGCGAGGCAAACGCGAGAGCACAACTCACCCTCGCGCTACAAGGAAATATATTTTTACCCCTGATACGTACACACAATTTCTCGCCCTCGCACCCTTGTAATGTTGTGTGTCAAGAAAAAACTTGCTCTCCAACTTCCGTATATATATCTGGCGAAGAGCTCCATGAACCACAAGGAATTCGCGGTTCTGTTATTGACGCTTCTTCTCTGCGATATGAAGTTCACAACATCTTGTGGGAAAGCAATTTGTGAGGCGGATTTTCCTTCCGTTTTATTTATTTGACGATTCCTCAATTGCTTCTGTTATTCGCCCAGAATTATCAGTATTTGTCTAACACATCGCTCTCTTGTGTTATTCACGTGCATTATCCATTTTTTCCGCTTATTAGCACTTCCCCGGTGATTTCAAAGAAAAAAATCATCAAATAACTAAACAAACTTTGATACAAATACATGTTGAGCCGTGAGCTGCACACTCGTTCGAATCTGCACACTTGATTTGGCATTTTTCTGGATTTTTTGTGAGACTCAATTATAAGTTTTTCTTTAATCATAAACGACCATTTGTACAAAATCGTCCATACTAGAAATACAGTGTTATGTCAAAATTGAAAATACAATCCAGTAAATGTCTTCGTTTTGCATATTTTCTTTTTTCTACCGTAATTTCCTAATTTCTCTGTTTGACCGTGAGGATAACCTTCAGCAAGAAATGCTAGATAAAAAGGATTTTCCAGTGGCATTTCAATGACAAAAATTGAGTTCCATATAATTAGGTTCGATGAAACAGGGTAAAGTTGCTGGTCATTAGGAAATTTGAGGTTATCCATGATGGGATAAATTATTGGCTATTTTGTGTAAAACAGAATTTCAACTTCCTTCTTTCATGGTAAACGATCATTTAAAAATATTTTGCCGTTGAAAAGCCATTTTTAGCAGGAGAAAAAACAAGGGAATGAAAAGGGGCGATGAAACCAGGAATGATTGCTTAATGAAATGAATGATACATCATAAAAATATGAAAATACAATCGAATAATGTCATCGTCACTGATACTTTCTTCATCTTTCACCTCCATCGTATAATTTTCATGTTTGACCTTGACAATGACCTTCAATAGAATCAACTGAATGAAAAGGGTTCTGAAGCGGCATTAGAATGGAAAAAAATGAGATTCTTATATGATTCGATTAAAAAAAAGAGGGTTAAGAAGCTGCCTATTGCGATAGATACGAGCGAACCCATCGAGGGTTGAATGAATTTTTGTAAGTGTAGCCCATCTGCGCGTCAGGGATGATTCACGGTTGTAATAGGTGAACAAAGAGTAGCCGAACATTCCACCGTCTTTAAAATCGACGAGAATATCCACGTGTATATGTATATTCACGGCCACAGATATGTATATTTGTATATATGCGTGTATAAGAGGGTTGTATATCTTTTGGGTAGCCCGTAGCGAGGACGCGGACTCGAAGATGAGTCCAACTGTGAACGGGGGCGGTTATGTATACCAAAGAAGAAACGGCAAACGCGCGTTTCTCCTTCGCAACTTTTGGATCTCGGTGTTAAGTCGAAAGGGCGTATGAGCGATAGAATGAACCATAAATTGAGCTCTTTGGCGTCTGAGACCATTACAATCATGAATATCTATATATAAGCCCAGCAATTTCAGCGCTTTTGACCGCTTTCTAGGTATATAACCGAAAAGCGAGAATCCGACCTGGTACCGCGGCCTCATCCTAATCTGGCAAAATGTCTGTTTGGGACTTTCCAACCTCGCCCCCTTCGCGTTTGTGAACCTCTCGCTCTTCTCTCTCTTCCCCTCTCACCCCCTGTCGTATTCGCTCTGCGTCGTTAGCCCCCTTCTCCCGTTCCCCGACGGTATTCCGCCGCCGCACCCCTCTTCCCTCTGTGCCCCCTTCGCACGACCCCTCGACAACCGTTTACAACCACGCTTTTGCCTTCATGCTTGCAGGATGACACCCGCAATGAAATACGTGCGTCGTCGTCCACGACGCCTCGATTTTCGCTTTACCAAATGCTTCCATAATGAAAAGTTTCTTTTCCATTCTTGGAACCATTTGCTTCTTACTATGTTTATATTTTTTATCATTTCTCAAACATAATTGTGAGAATTCTCGTTGCTTTTATCGATAAGCGTTAATTTGAGGGAACTAATCGAAAGGGATTGAAAACCAGTGAGAATATAATGATGGCTAGAAGAATTGGATATTTGGGGGGAGATGACACTGTTTGTCACCATTTTGTACAATTTTGACTTCCATTTTGAATGTTGGGTCAAATTTAAATGCCTTTTGGGTCTTTAAATTTTCAGAAACCTTCACTGTGGAAGATGAGATTTAAAATTTGAACAATTTGACAGCAGCCTTAAGAAAAAAATGGTTAAGGAACGTCAGAAGGTTACGTCGTTCAGGAACGTCACTAACAGTACGATTGTTATTGAACATCTGTTTGTTTATTTCGTTTTTAATGCTTTCACAACAATTCGTTGAATTTCATCAATTGACACAAGAAATTTTGTATTATTGGTTTTATAATTATATCACAATTATTCATAATTCGTAATCATAATTCAGGTTCCATAAGTATTCGTAAAAAATACAGTCACCAACTCGACCAACCAACTTTTAATTTATTCTTTGATTATTCAGTGAGTGTACAATTGTTTATTGATAATTGATTCCCTCACATATACACAGTGTCCCATTTTAGACAATCCACGGAAATATCTTCGAAATTTGAAAATTTCTGGAAAAACGAACTTTCAAGGTCAATTGCAAGGTCAATTTCGGCGTAGGCGTCCTCCTTCAAGTCTGACAAATCTTGTCTAGAACATTATTTCCGCAGAATTTGTCAAATTTCGAAGATATTTTCGTGGATTGTCTTGAATGAGAAGACACCCTGTATAAACTTTCGAAAAATAGCCCGGATTTTTTCGATGGTTTTTCACCTGTTTTGGTATCATCTGAAAATAGTGTTTCCATTTGACAACGTGTAAATTCCATCAACTTGGTAGCCGAAATATCTTCAGTGGAGCTTCGTAATATTTTAGCACAGGACTTCATATTCAATTAAAAATTCGAGCAAATTGCAATTTATGAATAAATAATACAGTGGCTAATACAAATTGCAATAAATTAACAAAAATCCATTACAAAACGCGATTGATTCCTCTAAACACATTCGATATCGACAAATTGAATGCATTGAAATTAACAAAGTAAAAATTTGTACATAAAAATTAGGATTTTATGAGGATTGTCAATAAAATTATATCTCTTTTGCATACTTAAACGTTGGTAAACACAGAAAAGCGAGAAAATAAGTCGAAGAGAAAGAGAGAAAGAGGGAAGAAGCCGATTTAGGAGGAAGGGATTGGGATTGGTTATGCTCCGTGGACATGCGACACGAATTTTATTCTGCTTTGTAACCATCCTGCTGTTATTGCCGATGGAAAAGATTTTCCCGGTAACAATTGGCCGGGTTTGTCCCAACACCGTTATGCGACGTCGCCGTCTCGCGATTATTTGCTCACAGACGTCTGCCATCGCTCTTTCTCTTTCTCCATTTCTTTCTATTTTCTCTACCCCTCTTTCGCGGTTCGGATTTTTCGAGCCTCTATATCTCTACGCTCGAACCAGCAGGCGGTCCGTGACGCGTTCGACGTAGGACGAAAGCCGGGTTTTAGGGCCCAGTAAACTGTACGAACGAGAAAGGGGGATGGTATATATGCTCGTCCAAAACTATGCTAGAAACCGATGAGTCAAAAGCCCTACGCGCAATGCTAATTCCTTTTCCATTTATAGCGACCAAATCCTCTTCTTTCATTTTACCGCATACAACCAAACTACTTGATAATTCTCTCGTGAGCTGCTTGTAAAACTCGAAAAATTCGTCAACCAGAGAACAAAAGAAAAACATTGACGCACAGCGTCAATTTTTACAAAAACATATAATTTTATTACCGCATTCATTACCAATGGTTTATTTTTTTATTTATTTTTTTTATTTTTTTTTCATTGAAAATATACAATTTGTTATTCGGATTAACTCAAATGATTTTTATTGCCTCGGTTCATGACACCCTTGAAATAGTGCAATCCAGAATGATCACAATTTCTATATAGAATTCCTTACTCGATTTTGTTGATTTATTGAATTTCCTTAATATACCAATAATGAATTGGATCGGCTGTCCTGAAATTTAAGAGAAGGTGTGTTCCGGGGAGGCCGGATGTGAGAATTCTCTGAAGCGTCCACTAGACGTATCAATGGCTAGTGGGAGATTTCCGGTCTTCCGTTGCGTTAAAATCGCGTTTTCAGACTCAGCAACGCGGTAGTAATGTTAGTTCTCACAACAACAACGAAAAACTGTGTTGCCCAATAAATAAATTTATGAAACTTTACTGCAGTATTTCGTCGTTATACTTTTTCAATTTTTCTTTTAAAATAATTGTCGTACCTCAAAGAACTTAATTAGCGTAATTAAAATGTCGACAATTTCATTCTGTATATTTTCTACACCGAAGAATGAAATCTCTGGAAAACACCGGCATATGGAGAGACAAAAAAAACACTGGTACGGTCACAAAAACAGGACTAAGTTAATGTGAGGGCCACCAAAAAAAACGTGCAGAATCGATAAGAAGAGGAGAGTGTGAAAAAAACGTTCCACTCAAACCCGTCCAAGTTTTTACTTTTTATTTTTTTTACTAAAATTCGCGATCCAGCAGAAAAAAAGTGAACCCGCTGTGCGTAAGCGCGACCGGCTTAACGGGGGGTTTACCAAAAGTGTTTCACGAATATTTATGTAAGAAAAAACAAATATTAAATTGGGTATTTCCGAAAATAAGTGAATTTTTCGTGGAACAATGAAATTTGGAATAATATATTTTGGAAAAAAACAAAGGAAAAATACTTTCGGGGTTTTCTTTTTTTTTTCCAAGGTCTAGAATTCTGTTATCACAGGTGATTGTCTAGACTGTTACAGTTCTTTTCTTTTAATTTGGCGAACGTGTTGATTGTTTCGTTCAAAAACATTACTGACTGGATTTATAAAAAAAACATTAACCAATTAGATCAGAGTTCCGGACGTTGCATGCTGCGAAATAAACATATTCCAAACAATATTCTTAATCGATATCAGTGTTGTGAACGATCGTATTAGAATCAGACAGAGAATGATCTTTTCACGAAATCGCGATACGCTGAATTCAGATTATCGATTTTTCATATACTTTTTTCTTTTCTGCGGATCCCGAAGTGAAATATAACGAATAGTCGGACTCAACTTTGGCACAATTGCTGAAAAAAAGTCTGATCGAGGTGTGTATTGAATTCCAACCTGATCAGCCACCTCATGGTTTTCGAAATGTCGTGGTCACCGCGTTATGAGGCCGATTTTCGAAAAAAAACCTCTGTATATAGTCGTTAATATTATTTTAGTTTCCTTGAAAAATGTCTGAGTGTTCTCAAAGGATCAATTAATTTGTGTACAAAATTTCTGAAAAAAAAAACCTCGAATAGTTTGAAATTTATGTAACTATGAAAACGTTCTTCGAGAACAGAATTCTAAGCAAGAATCAGAGCTTCGATGACGTTTTTTGTTTCTCATTAACTAACTTGCTTCGGAACTAAACGTTTATGGGTGGTCGAACACTTGACCGCTTTTTTTCGGTCTGGCATCTAATAAAGAGGATTTAAAAGGGTGGATAAATTACCCCCGGTCATAAATGAACTTATTGTACGTAGAATAGCCCGTGCACGTATTAAACCAAGGGGGATGAAGTGAAGGGTAGATCTAAAAGTACATAAATGTGTGCGCACGCATATCGGAATAGCTGAGAGCGAACGTGAGGGATCGCCACGCACGTACGCCCATCCCAAGAAAACCCCCTACGTCCGTCTCCTCTCACCCTCTTTTCCTTTTTCACGCGCTTACTTCTTCCCTGCATCAGCAGCAGCAACAGCGATCCCTCGTATATAGTCGGATAACCCCGCAATCTCGCGATTCGTGCACACCGGGAGATCTTTCCGAGTTTCTAACTCCGTCCTTCTCTCTTTCTCTCTCTCTCTCTCTCTCTCTCTCTCTCTCTCTCTCTTTCTCTCTCTCTCTTTCTCTCATTCTCTTATTTTTCTTCTCTTTCTTTGCCTCGTGTTCGTTCAGTGACAGCGATTAGTTGGGGCCGAGCCATTTTCAATTCTTGGAATCTTTCGTTCAAAGATCTCACACGATCCATTAATTATTGAATAGCAACATCCCTTGTTTCCGATCTAACCTAATCGACACGATCGCTTGAAAATTTATCTTTTCGCACTTCTTAATTAATGTATTACCGAATTCATACATCTTTGTATTTTATACCACGACTCTATAGTTGACCCTCGATGAAAACAAAATATAAAAGCAAAAGTTGATACATAATTTTACAAACTATCGGGTGAAATCCATCAAAAATTGAGCAAAACGATTCAATGACAAGAATTTCGAATACTTCGGCCAAAAGTCTCGACACAGCATATATCCTCTAAATATAGAACAAGAATTATTGAATTATTTCGCAAGTTATATCAAACTTTTGAAAAATTAACGAGAGAATTAACTTTTGAACGTTACTGTGGCGAGACTTCTACCTTAAAAAATGCCAACGCTCCTTTCCCTATACGATCACATTCGAAATATCTTTTTTCCCGAACCCCGCAGTGTGATTATCATTCTCGAATCACTGATTTAAAGAGATTTCAATGCTCCGTTCGCTCAGATTTAAAGAACGAATCGGAATAAGCTGCTTCATAGATGCGGTGTGTAATATCGCCGAACCCGAAAAGGTGTTCAAAATTTGAGGAGAAATGTAAGAAAAGAGAAAGAAGACCAGTTGGTAAGGATTTGTATTGCACAGCTCCAAAGACTTGCGTTTGGAGGTTTTTTTTCTTCTTTCCCTCCCCATGTATATTCGGTCACGGTCGTTTCTGCTTCCCGCCCTCAGGTCCAAAGAGACTCTATTCCGAATACATGGATGTATACATGTATATATCCGAGAGCGATGTATTTTTTCTTCTCCTTTCCTCTCAACGAACTCGCTTTTCTCGTTACCCAACATGCCGTGTGCGAGCGTTTCGCGTCCCTCGCGGCGCTTTTACCTGCGCGCAAATAGAGAAAAGGGCGAATCTATATGTTTCTCTCTGTCTCTCTCTCTCTCTCTCTCTCTTGAGATATACTATGTATATATTTACGTTTATATATATATGTATACATAATAAAGCGGTAGATAGAAAAAGCCCTAACCCTGGAGCGCTTTCTCCGCAGCGAAAATTCGCCCCAAAATCGATCCCTCTCCCTCGTTTCTCATACTTAACCCTCGTTTTCCCCGGGCTTTTCTATGTATATACACCCTGTTATGCTGCTCTTTTGCGCATCGACCCTTCCTCCCTTTTCACTCCATCCTGTTTTCCCGCGGCTTAGCCGCATCCAACCCGGAAATCGCGAGAATTTGTCCAACGTGCTGACGTTACGAAAGGAAAAAAAAATGAAGTGAACAAGCAGTTCATGAAAAACCGGCCTTTCCTCCGTGCAAATGGTAGACATCAGGAAAACACTAACCAGAGCTGTACATTCGGTCGATTATTAATGTTTAAGATTAACAAACTTTGATCAGATCCGTCGTGACATAATTTTGAAAAGTCAAAATTAAATTGAAAAATTGATTAAATTAAATTAAATGACGCAACACTTTTCTTACGTCTTTGCGAATAACGCGAATTAAAAATAGGAAAAAAAAGCAACATCTATTCCGCCGGCCACTCAAGCGGTAAAAGTTATCTTGAGAAAATAATTGAGCCAATAAAACAAAGGAATTGATGGAAAGTTCGATCAATGTCTCATAAATCGAAAACGTCAGTGTGGTATATACACGAGGACGAGGACGAGGACGACGACAACGACATAGAAACAAAAAACAAAGCTGAATAAAGGGCGAAACGGAAAAATCGTTTGGAGGAAATTGTTTTTCAGCAAATAATGGAGTTTGCTCGGTTGGGTTCTGGTAATAGTTCTTTTGGTAATTGGGCAATCGTCGAAGCCGACAGCCGCGCAGCTAAATACGAAAACGTGTGCATGAGGACCGGAAGTGGTTGAAGCGCGCTGAGAAGGGTGGAGTGCAAATCGGGCGTTGGGAAAATTTGCAAAGCGGAACTGCAGGTGCTCTCTGGCTAAAAGTTCAACCTCCTACCACCTTAAGTACAAATATATATATCAACATATAAATGTACGAACTAAACAACAACAGCTAACAGAAGTAGCGGGAGTTCGATCGCGAAACAAAAAGCCTCAAATACACCACCCTCCCACGCGATCTCTGTTTCTGCCTCGACCGTTCTATACAGTTATAACAGTGAACATACGTATATATATTTACAAAATATATCTGTATATTCGTGTAAGAAGGGGAGAGTTCCGTCAATTATCCGAGATTATGGCAAAGTCCGGCAATATAAACTTTTTCTCTGCTCGTCCGACCGCTGCTGGGCAAACAGGTACTTTGCCTCTCAGTCATATATTTCGAACGTTTATATATATGTATGTATATTAGTGTCCGAAGCAACTATAGTGAATAGTGCAGAATCTATAGCTCGGACCGTATAGGGCAGTTCGACATACATAGACGAGTATCGATCTCTAGTTTCGTCCTTACGGTAATCGTACATGACATGCTACGTACATAACAAAATACATGTATACATGGAGTACAAGATCAAGAAAATATACGAATTCTTTTATTATTATCTTTCGAGAGTAACCAGAAAACTAGGTTGATCGTAAAAATGTTGTTTTCTGAACATAGTTCGCCAGAAGCCTTCTGTCTTCGTCGTTTTCTTCATCAGCTCTTGAGAGATCGGAAATATTTTTAATACCGATCAATACACATTATTTTAATTTATTGCACAGCACATTATTTTAATTTATTGAATTTGGCAACAATGAGGATATTAAAGAAAAATTCCTTTCAATGCTAAGACGATTTCATCCGAGATTTTATCTCTAATCACAGCATTTTAAAAATCGGATGCGACGGTTTAACCGCGTTGAAATTATGGTCGAACCTTCTAAGCTACTCAGCCATGTCTCAGACGCTTGAATTAGCTGAGGGATAAGTCGTTTATATCTCTTTCGTCACTCATAATTCTTCAACGCTTCTCTTTATCCCTTATTTCCTTCAAAGAACAAACGCGTCAATGAACGAACATTTGCTCGTTCTTGAAACATCGTAAAAGCTAAGAGAATTCTCAAAACCCATCAATTTGGCACACACGGCCGCACAAATATACGCATTCGATCATTGCATCAGATCGCCTATTGAGGAAGGACACAGGGAAAAAACTCTACGACAAATTACCGCATTAAATCATTTCCGGCGGAACTATGTCAAGCGATACGACAACAAATGTTGCGTAGTCCATACTTTTGCCGAATATAGCCCACATTCATGTTTTTCTTCACACGTCCATTCACAAGGAGTAAATATTGGAATGAGTTTGCGTGACGTACGTTTTTGAATCCCCAGTTTTTACTGAACGATAGGCTAATCACTAGGGAACTATAATTTAGGTTTACAACCCTTTTTAGTATTTCTGAAAACGTGTACAGAAACACAGAAATTTTTAGCCAGTACGCGTTTCGCAATTTGTAATTCAAGTTTTTCCTGGACGTTTTTCTTTTACGATATGAAAAGCGTAAACCAATCAGTATAGACGGTTTTCAACGACATTTTCAACTTTTAACTATTGTTCTATGGAGATAAAAAAAATACTGAAACACAATCAAGTCTTAAAGGGAAATTTATTCACTGAGCTTCGATATCGAATTGATTACAACGATAAAATGAACATTGATAGATTGAAAAAGTGGTTTGATTTTTCAAAAAATTTCTTTTTAGAAGTAGTTGGCCACTTTGGGACCTTGAAGTCGACCTTTTTTCCGATCTCTGGTCAGGGTCTACTACGGCCCTGGGACTACTAAGGTTACCCTACGCAAAAGTCGTACCCAATATCGCCGACTACTCGTAAAACCATTATTAACAATGATTTTTTTTCCTGGGTAAAGTACTTGAGGTTGTTGTATGGAATTAGGTAGCCAAGAGACAACCTGTTGTTTTGAAAATCGTAAATGTGCATCGTATTGTCAATTTGTATATTATTTAATCAGTAACGTGAGAACAGGTAGACTCTTGAGCGTGTCACGTTCATTCATGGAATTTCACTTATCAGAAAGTTTTTTTTAACATCAATTTTATTCTACATTGTTTCATATTGACCCGATATTCGTCATCTGTCATTTTTGTTGAAAATATTGTTTTTCTAAGATATTTTGTTTGGTTCAAATTTTTAATGGGTTACAATCGTCAGATCTATTCAATAAATTGACTCAGTACCACAATTCAACAGAAACATAACTGTGATGACGAATCGATTTCGTTCTGTTTGAGGTTATGTCGACTAAATCGAAAATTTTATACACGATCCTTATTATCTTAAGGTAAAGTTCTTAAGCTATTTCGATTTCGGTTAAATAAGTGGTTTAATCGTAAAAACCACACGTTCGTACCTTGAATCTTGGTCAGACTGGGATTTGCGTACGACTTGAGATAAATAGCTTAATTCAATCAATTCATATACATCAATTAATTAGAAAAAATTAAATTATCTTGATATTCACAGCCGAGCGTGCGGTTGGAGTCATTCATAACCCCATTTGTACGGGACGTTCGTAGTATAGATGAGCGTACGATGAGGTTTAAAAGATACTAATCAGCCTGTTGGAATCCCTCGAAAATGTACTAGGCTCCCAAAATATTTTGGTTTATATTTAATTCAAAAAGCCCTCGGAATAAATGGTTTTTATTCTTTATTCTTTTCAATGGTGTAGTAGCAAGTGGTTTATTTTCCCAGGATAATTGGGTTCGTTTAGAACGTTAGATTTTCCGGACGGTAACATTTCCAGAAAAATGCACAGTTCCCTAAAAAAATCTTAGTGGATTTTGCAACGTCTCACGAATTTCAAATTCACGTGCAGCTTCGATAGTATTGTACGAATATTTTCACACCGATAACAGCGAAAGAAATTCAAATAAGAATGAAAAGGTCAACCCAAAAGTTCTTTTCACATCGAACATTCTCTTTGACCAAGTCGTTCAGTTCCTTCAGTTGGCCATATTCATCGGTACGAAATTTTTTCGGAAAAAGTACTATATCCGCAGCAGTTCCTGATACAAATTGACGCTGTGTTGAACTTTTTTTTCTGTTTTCATTCGCCTAACCAAAAAAAAAATGCACTGCAAGTCGCAAATTATTGTGAAATGAAATATTACAAATTTCGTTTTAAAAGATACACTTCGTTCCAACCGAAACGAGTTGACATAACTTGAGTGACGAAAAATAGCATTATCAATTAATTAACGTTTAAAAAAATGAAAACCAATATAAACATTGAGTTACATTAAGTTTAGCTGCTTTTCTCAAAGCAGCTTTAACTCAAAGCTGCTTTTACGCAATGTTTGAGCGGATTATAATAATTACAACGCTGCTTATCGGCAATTTAAATAAATACGAATTAAACAAATACTTTGATTGCA